>JAVYIG010002147.1:0-268045 GCA_035222895.1 Strongylocentrotus droebachiensis
AAAATATATGTTATATGAAATATCACTTTTCTTAATATGGTTATTTGATTAAATTTGCCAAACATGGAACACTGTACCTGAAGTCATACGCCTATATCAAAACAGTTCAATGTTTAAAAAACAAATAAAACTGACCTTGTATTCTGAGTACCTTTGAATTTACCTTCCAAACCTTTTTACCCCCTCCAATTTTCCATTATATCACACATGTTTTTGTAATTGATTGTCTGTATAATGTGTTTATCACTGTTTTTTGTGATATCTTTAACTAATATATACTCAGTAACATACGGGTAAATTATAATATTCAGGGGGACTTTTTAAACAAGGCCACCATGGGCTTTTCCTTTGTTCATTTGAAGTTATTGTATAAACTGAACATTCTCTGCCTTAGTATGTACCTGTATATATATACTCATATTTTTATTTGATTTTGCTTTGTTTTTTTATGAAAATGAAACGAACGAACGAACAAACAAATTTCATACTTCGTCCACATTCCCATTAATGTCTCATTTAATCTCCTGTTTTGGGGGCCCTGTCATATAAAAGAATTGTTTAAGGTAAAGCCAGAATCTTTTTGTGAACTAGAAACCTGCAATTTTCAGGCACAAAAAAAAACCTTACAAGGATTAATAGTAGGGTGAGGGTAACAATTTGGCTTGAGGTGAGTGATAGGGTTATGTATGGTGTAAGATTCCAAGTATGATTTACTGTGTTATGATTACCAATAGAGAATGTGTTTGCAATCTTTACAAAGATCACCCACCTACGAAAATCATAATAGTACTCAATGTGAGAGTTTCATTGTATTTCCAATGCTTTCTTCTTCTTCTGCAGGTCGACGTTCCTGGAGAGCGTATCCCATTCCCTTGTGCCTCCGTTATCGGCCATTGGTCATCGGATATTGCCTGGTATAGATCTACCAGCCCCAGGCCCTCTCTCCATGTTTCCTGACTATACCTCACTCCTAGGACTGCATCCGCTACCGACCAACTCTGCAGACTATCAAGGTATGTTACTATGTATAATGCTATCGATCTAGAGAAGGAATTCTGTCATACAATCAATAGGCCTACCATATTTAAATCATGCTTACTATTTGGAACACATGTGGTGAGCTGATGGCTAAAATATGTGTGAACTAGAAATAAATCACCTGATGTTCAAACCTGTTCTTACTGCAGAGATGCCAACCAGTACAATTAAATCGTATTTAGTACGATAATTAGAGTGAAATACGATAATACCATATCACCTCTTAAAACACAATTTTTCATCTTTAATTTTTTTTTTTTTTTTTTTTTAAAGAAACGTGTACAAGTAAACCCCCAACTAAAAATTTGCTTTACAATTTTCTCATTAAATTTTAATAAAAGAGCAAACATTTTACTTGACTGTACTTACCAGTAAAACATTTTTCTGAAATTTTACTGGCCCGTGGTTGACGGGCCAGTGGTAGTGCCGAGCTTTTGTGAAAATCTGATTTTTCTCTCCAAAATCTGATATTTTAGTATACTCGGTCTTTTTTGTGTGTGTCAAGAGGTTGGCATCTCTGTTACTGTATTGTATTATGATCTAATCTTTTTTTTTAATGTAATGCTTCCTGGGAGAAATTTCAATTGTTTAAACAAATTACAGATTGATCAATCAATCTTATTCACTGGGTGTAAGCCACAAATATGTTTAAACAATTTATCTAATGTATGTTCACAATATTTACATGTTCTACAATATTCTGGATTTTAGCACCCCGGTCATCAGATTCAGGTTTGCCTGCACACAATGTATGCACATTTTCCACGCCACTGTACTAATGAGAATTATTTAAAAGGAGATTGAGTTACCTCTATCAATTTGCACATATTTGTCTCATTTCAGCAGACTTGGACCTTTATTCTTTGCTTCAGAGTGACAGGATCCAGGTAAGAATTAGAAAACACTTTTAATTCATTTTCCATTTATATATTTTGGTTCCTTCTTATAGGTCTGACAAAAGTATAACAAAAAGTAAAACAAAATTGTCTCCAGATTGAATTTTTGTGTGCCTATATCACATCACACTCATTTTACATCATACCTTCTTTCATTCATTGCACTTGTGTGGAAATACAATTAAGTAGGCCTACTGTTCATCAGAAGTGGTTCTGGATATTTATTTATTTATTTTTTTTATTTATTTTTTTTTTTTTGGGGGGGGGGAGGTTTGGGGGTTCTTGCATTCATTCTCCAAATGTGCCACACACACAAAATTGGGAGCTTGAAGAATTTTTTTAGGGGGATGAGCCCCCCCCCCCCCCCCCCCCCCCCCCACCCCCAACCCCCAATCCTCAACCCCCTAGAACTGCCATATGATTGATATTCATAGCACATTATATTATTTGATGAGACTGAATTGTTTTCATTTTAATCTTTCCTAGTACCCACCCCCTCCCTACTACATTGATCAGCAAGGAGCGAGCCGTAGCAGCAGCGTGGCCACCAGTTCTACAACAAGCAGAGCTGGTAGCACAAGCAGCGGTCATGGCATTGGACCTCCTGATGTTATCCCTCTGGACTAGACCCCTCTGGACTAAATCCCCTCCACATCCCATGTCTACCATAAGCAGAGCTGGTACCACAGGCAACGGTCATGGCATTGAAGGTCCTCAATGCCTCTGGACTAGAACCTCTCCACACCCCTTGTTCTATGACCAGCAGAGGCAGTAGCACAGGCAGCGGTCATGGCATTGGACTGCCTGATGATGCCTTTGGACTAGACCTGGACTAGTCCTGAACCACAAGTCCTCCAAACTGCTATCCCTTGAGCTATGAGCCTTTCATGAAAGGGATTTATGCGGGAAAGTTTAAGCAGCTAGACATTTTTTTAAATCAAAGTAAACAGGACATCTGACAGCCATAGTGGATCTACATGGGGCCCAGAAGCTGTGTGCATCCCATCTTTTTGGCCAACTCTCATGGAATCCATGAATCACATGAATACACTCCCTCTATCACCATATCCTGGATCTGCCACTTCAGGATAGATAGTTGAATTTCAGTATTCTCCACTGAGTATAACATTTACAGATTATTTTTTGTATTGTTGGCTTTTATAGTACAGAATGTCTGAACCATAGAGAAATATTTTGATGCGCTTATCCCAGGCATAAAAATCATGAGCATGGATTTAAAAATTTTCACCAGCTCAGCTCAACATATTATAGACACATTAGATCTAACCAAAGCATAACAGTAGCATACCCAGCACAAATTTTTCTTGTTAACATTTAATGATATATATGTACATGATACTGATAATGGCCAAGAAGAAAAAGTAACTTTCTATTATCATGTATTTTCATATTGTATACAGATGGTACCATGTATATCTTCTGTTTGGAGCCAGAAGGGCTTTAACTCATATACTTTAACACAGAGTGAACGCCCTTCTAGCTTTAGATATCCCACCGCTGACATCGTGTTATATATTGATAGTGGTAAATACACAAATCTAGGGAGGACAGAGTTGTGTGTATGTTAATTTTAGTCAGCCATTTATTCTTTAAAATGGTATTGTTTCAGTATCGATATTTGGCAAATGGTAACAGAACAGACAATATTTTATGTTGGTCTGCATGAGATTAAAAACAAAATTTGATATGTTTTGATTCATGGTACTTGAAAACTCATGTACCCTGTGCATCATTTTTTATGTTGTTGCTGTCGTGCCTTGTATTTTGTTGTTTTTACTGCAAGTAACTAGCTTGGTTGTTTACATTTATTTGTGAAAATCAATGCTATGTAGAGACAGTACCGGTATACTGTCCAGTGGATGTTAGGTGTGTATATTATTCAAGACAAGTCGATTTTAAAGACTTGTTGCAATTTTGTCACTTAGACATTTGCAGAAAAACGTTCTGTGTGATTTGATTTATCAGATTATACGAGTGGAAATAAGTATATTTTTAATCATATCAAAATGACTGGATTGATTTTAATGGAATGAGAAATGAATCATAAGTCATGAGAAAGTAATATTGATGTATTTCCAGGGCATTTTTTTTTTTAAATTTACAACTATCAAGGACATTGTAGTTATGTAAACAAAAATATGATTTTATGCCATTTCTGATTTGATTGATTCTGGTTGTTTTGTTTCACTATGTATTTACGGCTTATTTGCTATGCCAATTTTTATGAAGATTCACCTCGTAATGTGCAATTTTAGTGATATAGACATTTTTTGTGATATCAAAAACTAAGCAAACAAATCCCTTTTTAGAAAGAAAAACACACTTAAAGATATTTTCCATTCACATTTTTATTTCCTTTACTGTGAGATGATTGCCTTAGTAGCTTTTGATATGATAATGCTATACATAACATGGTAATGTCTTTGATTGCTTAAAGGTAAAGACCAGTATTGGAAACGCCCCAATTTCAAAAAATGAAATGGAAGCTCTTATTACCAATCATGTGAAAGAATATGTTTTGACTAATACATGATAAAAAAATTGCCGGGAAACCGCCTACTAATTGATATATTTGGTAAATTAGTTTATCTATTGGTATGTGAGAGGTATGTGTCGCGCACGTGTGCGTATAGTCCCATATACATCTTTCTGTGTACAGTGCTTGTAACTTTACCAAGACTGGGCCAAATTTCTTATCATTTTGATGATTCCAGAACCTTGCAGTACACACCAATACTTATGCTAGATGATCAACCTTTTCTGATCGATTCCACAACGTTTCTTTCACAATGCAATCACATGACCATAACTGGTCTTTATCTTTAAAGCCACTATAATATGATGAGTAAAGGATTCTTCCTCCTAGGCTATAAAAGTTTGCTTATTATTATTATTTTAATCATGAACTTCTGTAAGATTTGATGTTCTCGTGATTATCATTGACCTGTATTTTTCATGCCAGAACTCTTTTAAAACTGTTAACAAGGAAGTAAGAATGTAATAGCCACATGCTTATATTCATTTTAAAGTCTGCTGTATCTGTAATAGCATGGCTGTATCAATGTAGACCATTTAAAGATTATTACTTGTAGTGGGTGGAATATTTATTATTTTCGAATTATTAAAGGAATGGAACTGCAATAAATTGTAAGTACCTCATTTTAACTTTGTCATGTGAACCTTGCGGTGTTAAGTCTTGTTAATAACTGGATATGCAGAACTTTTGGTCCTCTATTTTCATCATATGAAATTTTTGTGTAAATAGTATTTATTATAAAAGAATAATGCATTACAGTGTACAGAGATTTAATGAATTTTGGCTGTAGTAGTATTTTTAGGAAGTTGATATTTTATTGTACCCCAAAACCCTTTGTAAATCTGTAATGTACAGTGATTGTATATTTAATTGATTCTGAGATGTACCACACACTCTCTCTCTTTCTCCCTCTCTCTCTCTCTCCTCTGTCCTCTCTTCCTCAACTTCCCCTTCTCTCTGTATCTCTCTGTTTTCTCTCACACTTATTCTCCCCTCTTAAATTTTCTGCTCCCTTTTCCCAATTATTTCTAACTTTTTTTGTGTTGGTGCATTGACATCATTTAAATCTTAATTCTGTCATGTAATAACAGTATTGTAACAGTTCAATGATATGTACAATTGCTTTATTTTGTATTGTGTATGTACGGTTGTAGATATAACAAAATTCTCCCCATTTTTTTTTTAGTGGCATGTTAACAATATGTATAGTATTTGAAGTTGCATGAGTCCTACAATTTTTCTTTTTTATGAAAAATTGTAGGATATCCTATTTATTATCCATTGATAAAGAGTGCATGGCTTCAACCAGAAAATTAATGCTGGATTGCTGGTGAATTTTTAATTATAATAGTCTAAATTGATTGTTGGTAAACAATAATATAGGTAATGGCACCACTTGTTTTTTTAATGAATGGGTACACTGTCTATTCAGAAGAAGATTTATGTTTACAAGTCTAAATCTAGAGTTGATCACATTATGTGGGAAATGGGAACCCTCTTTTGAGTGTTGAAACCCGGGCTTGAAACTAGCTGGAAGTACAAATAATTGTTAAAACTCGCGGAACGACTACTGACACTAGAAAACACAAACATATATTTTGGAAATGCACATGGATAATAATATTCATTAAAGTCCCCCATTTTTCTAATTTTTAATTCAGCTATTCTGCATTTCTCTCAAATTTTTCACTTGCATGTGATTATATGCGAATCTTTTTTTACATTGTATTTACATTGTTGGGATAGTGTGAGAGAATTCAGGTTCTGTAGTCATTTCCGGAACTCATGACTGCCAAATACAAGACTGCAAAAGTGAAGGGAAAAAGAAAAAGAAACTGAAACAAATTCTTTTGCTAACCCACAAGCCTTGAACAGAAGTACGATAACCGTAAAAGCCTTCATTATGTGGTTGAGAATACAAGTACAGAAGAGGCCATTCCATTACCATTAATTCCATTTTGTAGTTGGAATTGGATATGTATTCCTTGTTTCATTTTCTGTTTCTTTTGTTATTGTCAAACAAAGGTCACATGTCTTTGAGATATTAAAGCCAATTAAGTGATCTACCACATCTGTACAGAAAATACTCCATAAATGGTTTTGTGAGTTGGATTTTCAAATTCTTGCTTCTCAAATATCTATCCTTTAACCTTTTCCAATGATTACCAAGTTGGGAGGCCTTGTAATTTTGCAATTCATATCTGTATGACATGTGACATTCCAGGATGTTGTGTGTCATAGTTCTGGGGGGTGTTTCACAAAGATCCTAAGTTGAACTTGTCTCCAAGTTGGACTTACAAATTATGGAAAGCCGTTTGCATCTTTGAAATATTCCGTAAAGTTATTTTAAAAGGCATAAAATGATGATTCAAATCAATCATATTTTCTATCATCAAGGAGATTTCGTGTTCTTGATGTGGAATTTATGAAAAGTCTAAAATACTTGAATTTTTGCTTTTGAATATATTTTATTTTAAGGCTACAAATAGCTCTCCATAAAGTTAAAGTCCAACTTAGAGTTAAGTTTGACTTAGGATCTTTGTGAAACATCCCCCTGATAGAGTAACTACATCTCCTAGTGCGAACAGAAAGGGTTTTCAAAGAAACTTAACAGCAATTTTTAAAACAAAACAGAAAACTTATCAGAGAGACACCCTTAAAAACAAACAATTGTATTTGAACTTGGAACGTGTAGATGCAATCAGTTGCCACAATTGTATGTATGTATAACTATAGACGTTATAGAATGGTGTCTTCTTTAATTGAGATTCATGTACATGTAATTCATTCTACATTTTGTTGTGTCATTTAATGTTGGATGTTAATTCAAGATGATAAATATTACATGGATTGTACAGGTATTTCATTGAGATAATTTTTGCAAACAGAGAAAAAAAATTAAACAAAGGAGATGTGATATAAGGATGTAGATAGACAAAAGCAATAGATGAATTTGAAAATATGCTTAATACAGTGATTTTATTTTTATCCTGAATTTCGCCATTTTGGGTCTGGTGATGTGGTAGATATGTCAATATTTGCCATGCTTAAAGTTTGTTCAGATATCATATGCCGTGGTAAACAGCCACATTTTTGGTTGTTACATGTACGTGAACGGCAACTGCTTGAAACAAATGTCCTACGCCATTTTACTGAGCTCTGTGTTATAAGATGACAAAAACTGAAGCGTATTTCACTTTATGTAATCATCATCGTACAGAAGAACACTGCATTTTACCAACTCGTATCTGGACAAGGCTTTAATGTATTTGCAGACAGGGGTCATTTTAATCTTTTTAAAGTCCAATGTGTTATAAAAATAAATAAAAATAAGTTTCAGGCATTTACGGTAAGAGAAGAAACAAAAATCATATGAATACAAAATTTCAAAAAGTTCGGTTTTTAGATAAAATGAAGATTATAAGGTGTATTTTTGTGAATTTCAAGCCTGAAAGCATTATTGTTATATATACATGTTTAATAATTGGCAGGGAGAATTTCATGTATATGTAGCTGCCGAGTGTTAAACAGGAGAGAAAGTAATAATAAATTTCATTCTATGTGTTACATCACTCTCATTTGTGTCTTCCTTTTCTACCTGTGTTTTGATAAGTTTCTAATGAACATTGTATATGATTTTTGTCTCGCCTGCGTAGCAAAAAGCGAGGCATAGGCTTTTCTGGTGGCGACGGCGGCAACGGCGTCAACATCAAAAACTTAACCTAAGGTTATTTTTTTTTGAATTTTTGATATATTTTTGAAAGTATAAGTTCTTAGTCAATGAAACTTGGACTATAGGGTTAACAAATATTCCCAATCATGTGAGTAGAAGTTCAGGTCACTAAGTTAAGGTCAAAGGTCATTTTAGGTCAACAAACTTAGACTTTGTTGTGGCATCAACATCAAGACTTTGAATTTTTAGCATATTTTCCTAATTGTTTTTTCAAATTCCATGAAACTTGTACCCAAGGGTTATCAAGTATCACAAATCATATGCCAAATTCCAGGTCACAAGGTCAAAGGTCATTTTAGGTCAGTAGACTTGGATTATGTTTTCACAACTTAATATGAGAATTAATAAATCAATTTTTTAAAATTAATTTGTTCATATTTCATTCAAGTTATCGATCGTGGTACAATTAATAGTAAATAATTCTTCTCATGATTCTTAGTCAATTTTCACTTCAAAATGCTGATTATATTCAGAGGATTTCATTTTTGGGGGCCTGCTAATGGGCCACCCTGCCTATAAATAATGTTCCAAACTTCCAACCTCAATTTTTTTCATCATATCGAATTGCGTAATGCAGGCGAGACCGTCGAGAGCGTTTCCCTTGTTAGTATTAAAGTTAACAAGGCTTTTCTATTTCATTTCAATTGAGATTATTGTTAAAAGGACATTAAACATGCAATATGTCTTTCTGGTTCTCAGCAGATGATATAATGTATATTTATATAATATTGTCATAGCTAGAGCATTATATTCTTGTATCACACAAACACAAGGACATACAATATTATTATTATCATTCTGATTACAGAAATTTTTCGATAATCAAGCAATATTGTATCGATGGTGGAAGTTCCCGGATGACAGAGCAATACAAAAACAATATTGATCTGTCATCCGGGTACTGCGCTAAAGATATTAAAAACACCAATTTATTGTACCTCTTGGAAGCCTTATATCGATAATAAAAATATAAATATTGCATGCTTCTGTGTTCAATATAACAAAATGTGTGAACCAACAATTTCAGAATTTCCCAGATTGATTCAACGAGGCCGCAGTCAGAGGTTGAAACAGAGTGGCAAGAGGGATATTTTGCATTTGGAGGTAGCTACATGTTATATACGAAAATGCAATATTTATTGTATAATTATAATGGAGGGGATTTGCGATTTCATGCCCCCTTGGAATTGTGCGTGCTCGTACACATATAACAAATTGTTGTGTGTCACCCGACGACTTTTCAGCCAATAGGATACTAAATTTTAAAAATATTTTTTTATATAATGCAATGAAACCTCATTATAACATACTTGTAAGACCAAAGAAATTCCCTGCATATGGAACCTCTGTTTAATAAATCAGGCCTAAAGAGAGGAAAAAGTAGAATAAATTACAAAGGAGTGGGATCAGCAAATCACCTTGTGACAAGGAAAGTTTGTTATAAAGGTGGTCTTTACAACAAGGTTCACTGTATATACCAAAAAAATGAATATCTCTCCTGGGGGGTGTTTCACAAAGATCCCAAGTCAAACTTAACTCTTAAGTTGGACTTAAACATCATGGAGAGCCATTTGTAGCCTTAAAATAAAATATATTCAAAGCAAAAATTCCAGTATTTTAGAGTTATCATTAATTCCACATCCAGAACATGAAATCTTCTTGATAATAGAAAATATGAATGATTTAAATCAACATTTTATGTCTTTTAAAATTTTTATAAAATATTTTCATAGATGCTAACAGCTTTCCATAATTGTTAAGTCCAACTCGGAGATAAGTTCAACTTAGAATCCTTGTGAAACACTGCCCAGATCATATCATCCACCATGTACTCTTCTTTTTATTGGAGGGGGGGGGGGAGGGTCGGTTGAACCAACTTCTATCTACCAATACCAGTATTGCAGTGAAAAATAAAAGCAAGACAAATCATCTTGTTCATGAATATTACCGGTATGTATTTAATTTCACATTTTCTTATCAAAACAATATTGTTCATAACATGCTACACGGTAAGAACACACAAGACAAACTTTCATTTATTTTTTGGCATACATGCCAGCAATAGACCATTCACAGCTATGTACAATTCATTAATTACACACATTTAAATGCTTCAGAAGCAAACTAGATGGATCTTCGACTGCACGCAGTCAAAAATGATGCCTCCGCCATAGTCATAGAGCGATTTTACAAACCAAAAAAAAATTCATTAAACAGGTTCTCAGAATATTGTGATTACAAGCTATTTTTCATAATACATGTATGACCCTTTGACCTCATGACCCTAAAATCTCATCAGTTCATTGCCTTTGCAAGATACATATATATGTCTTGTTTGTTGGTAAATCAGTCTATCGGTTCTAATCATAATGCGATCAAAAGCTATTTATGCATACATAATGAGCCCTGTGACCTTTGAACTTGTGATCCCAAAATCTAATCAGTTTATTGGCTCTGCAAGATACTAAACATGACCCAAGTTTGGCAGGTATCCATCTATGGGTTCTTGAGATAACGCGATCACGAGAACGGGACATACGGACGGACGGATGGACAACCAAAAAACATAATGCTTCTGGCTACTTCGTTGCGGAGGCATACAAATGGCAAAATGTTGTTTTGAGTTGGACCAATTCATAATGAACTTTTAAATCCAATGAACACGTTGCAAATTTGAGATTTGCAAAGATCTAGTGATTTTAAACATTCATACCTCTCTCATTATTGGTCCGATTTAATTCAAACTGGCTAATTTGCTTCTCTTATATTTCCACTTTCATACAAATAAACTTAAAATAAATAAGATTGGATAGCCCTTTAATATTTACCCCTATTAAAATAAGGGCAATTTACAATCTCAGAACTGGGGATAATTTTTTTATTCACTTGCAGGAAATGAAAATAGTGGTGTTTTTTTTTTATTCATCAAATCATACTATAAAAGGTAGTGGCAGTGATATTAAAGAAAAAGGGATACATTTAAAATGTGCTTTATATGTAAGAGAATATATAATGATTAACATTTTCTGTTTGTAGCTGTTTGAGCAGATAGTTCATTCTTTCATTACATGCTGTTTATATATGTGTAATTCATTGTACATGGGCCTTTCTCAAAATCAAATAGCCTGTGTGCAACAAGTTCAGAACATTGCAGCTCGGCCCGTCACTCTCCATAGTAGATCAGACAGTATTTCAGATATATTCAAATCTCTTCATTGGTTATCAGTCTTAACAAAAATCATGTATGAACTGTTACTCATTACTTACAAAACACTTCTTCATTCTTCACCCCATTACTTGTATCAGATTTTGAAACCATACACCCCACAACGGAATTTACGTTCAGGTACACCCAAAACCAATAACAAATGGGGGGATAGGGCTTTTCCTAACATCGCACCGAAATTATGGAACACTTTACCATTACAAATAAGTCAATCGTCATCAATTGAAATATTTAAGAAAAAAAATAAGCACCATTTCTTTGTTTATGTCGTAGTTTTAATATTGCATAATTATTTTGATATTGTACAGGAGCGCCTTGAGCAGTCTTTTAGAATGGATATGTGCGCTTTATAAGTTGACATTATTTTTATTATGAGCTCTAGAAATTTAATTTAAAGAGCCTTCAAGATCATGTCTTTTTTATCTTGTAACTATGTGACACATAAGTATTGATGTACAACTATATCAGAAAATCTGTTCATTGTATTATGGATACCGGTAGGTGGACATGAAAAAAGGACTATATTTTAACTTGTTTTCAATATGCTTTGGCAATTTGTATAAAAAATATACATTTTGCAGATGGTTCACACTTGCTCTTGCTATTATAGGAATGAAGCTATAATCATTCATAGGTTAATACAATGAATATGCACACACACACACTTAACAAGGACAGATTTGCCTTACGGTCAAATAACTTACTTGCTGTAGCGATGTGGACTTGCCAGCGTGCCATTCAGTTGTTTATTAATTATTTTCGTTTTCAGTTAGGGGAGGTGGAATTTGTATAGACATGCATTGAATTTGTACCATAATACAAAGTTATAGATTAACGACAACAAAAAAGTAACAGATTAACAGTATACAATATCATTCCGCACACAATGATTATTGTTGGTTATCCATCATCAAACATATCTATATTATCCTTCTTTTCTTTTCCTCTCCTGCTCGACTGACGAGTCCTCCTCGTCGTCGAGGGTCCCTCCCCGTTGCTGTCGGAGACAGACCTTGATGCAGTGAGGGGGGACTTCCCCAAATCCCCTTTAGAGTTCATTCTAGGTGGGATCACAAACCTGATTGGTTTCTTTGCTGCTTCCCTCTCTGCAGGGACTTCTACAGAGTTCTGTTCATCTTTGGAGCTCAGCGAATTGCTCATTCTTGACGATTCTTGTGAATCAGCCTTACTGTTTGTTGACTCCAACCGGGTTTGTCTTGCGTTACTTCCATCAACTTGATTCTGCAAATCACTTTTGGATGTTGATTCAGGTTCTGTATTGTTTTGATTTTCAGTAACGTCGTTACTGATTGTCACATTGTTTGAGGATGAAGGTATAGTCTTCGAACCGTCTCCGGAAACTGATGGCACTCCTTCGGCTATTTCACCCGTCGCCTTTATCTCAACACCAACACCGTTCTTTGAAGACCCTTCTCCACTTGATGACTCCGCCCTTTTGCCATCGCCTCCTCCGTTCTTCTTGTCATCATGATCCATATCTACATCACACACATTATGAACGGTTTCCTCATTGACCGCATCTTTCCTCGTCGTCTCTCCATCCTCCATGGCAACGACCTCGGAGACGACCTCTACGTCTCCATCATCATCTTTCTGAGGGGCGGAGTCGTCCGGCGTTTCATGCACCTGCGTTGTGCCCTTGACCCACTTCATCTCCTGTGGTCTTGTGTGTTGTCTGCTGCTACTCGTGCTGGCACCACTGCTGGCCCCATGGTCTAAGTGGTGGTACCTGTCCCTGGCCCTCTCCCAGTGCTCACTCTTCCTCTTGCCGATGAGACCTAGATTGTCCAAGGACTTTTGGTTGCCGGTTCCAAGACCAGACTTCTTGCTGTGGACGAAAACCTGAATCTGGAAGAGAAAGGCATTAACAATATTTAAAATCTACAGAGACTCATTCTTAACTCACACTAATTAAAAAGCAATAGTTGTTGCCATGTCAGTCATGTTTTTGACACATCTTAAAAAGAAAGGTTGCCAGTTTAGGAGTGTGAAAACTGTAATGGCATTGTGACCATTGCACCTGGTATTAGCACGGTATGTACTGTCATGTACCTCCATCATGTACCTTTACGCTAATTTTAGCTGGCTGCTGACTTTATAAGGATAACAAAGATTATCTTGAGGATTTACAAGGGTGGGGCTTTGTGTGGATACAGAACATTTGGAGGAAATGTTGGAAATTTTATAATTCATACTTGATCAAAAAGTTGAAATATTGACCTGAACAAATTAATAAAAGTCAATTTGTACTATATGTCATGTAAATGCCATGGGGGGGGGGGGGGCTTTTATGCTTTCTGTCTCTCATGGACACCACTAAACATTGTTAAAACAGGTTGTCTAGACATCACAGCACATTAATACTCAAGATCATGAAGGTGATTTGTTTGTTGTTTCATAGTTATTTTACCTGACTGCTAAAAAAGCACATGTATGCTTCTAAGAAAGCAGCTAGGGGACTGACTGCTTAAAGTCCTCTCCAAGAGACTTGGTATTAAATGAGGATTGAAGCCTAACCAAAGGGCACAATCGCAATGACAAGGTTTCGAACCCCGGGGCTCCCGGTTACGAGACCACTGCTCTATCAATGAGTCATCGCGTCTTCTAATGACACATCATTCTAATGCTGCAAATTCATCTCATTTCCAAATCAAAGCTTAAGTGCTAGTTACTTTGGCAGCTCGGCTACAACCAGGGCAATATGTGTGTAAAGCGCCATGAGCGTCAGAGCCTGGGGATACCGGTGCTATATAAATATCCATATTATTAAAATCTTTGTGAAACTTACTGGTTCTTTGATGCCGCTTTCATTCTTGCCGAGAGACTGTCCTTCCTGCCATCCCATCTTCTTCAGCATCTTGTGTCCCATGTTACTCCCAGATATGGCTCTGTAGAAACAAAGAATATGGAATACAATAGACAAGTTCACGGTTAGCACATGTCCAAAATGACCCGAATATTGAAGAAAACATGAAGAGGTCCTACTTTGTACATTTTAAAATAATCACTCCTACAGCGATGGAGGTGCTACATCAATAGCCTTAATTTGTTTCCCCTTTTCAAAGAATACTTCTACCTGTGTATCATGAAGTGCACTGCTTGTGCATGAATGAATAATGATTACATAACTTTCGTGAGTACGTATCCAGTATTTTGTCTCCATGTATTTCACATTTTGGTCTGCAATGACCTTTATCTGCTCATGCTCAGACTGCAACTATGAACTGGCTTATTACAAAACATCACATCTCATCACAATGAACATTACATCAATTCAATAATCCCTGTTTACTTCTGATATGAAAGCACGGCCACAAATGATGATTCCCTACATCAAAAAGCTAGCAAAATTTAATCTGAATTTGGTGTTTACATTTTCATTGAAATCTGGGAAAGGAGAATACAGGAGCTAAAAATTTCAAATTTGAAATTCAAAATACATTTTCATGCATCATTTCAAAGCGATTGGAAAACATTTTCAAATGAATTGCATCTCTTTGAATATAATTTATCATTCTGGTAAAAAGGTAAAAGCTTGTAAACGGATTACACTCAATGGAAAACGTCAACACATAAATGCATATGTATGGGACTTAAGTATTTCCTTGGTAGTGGATATCTACTTATCTGATAATATCTGATGATAAATTTTCTCATAAATGCATTGAATTTTCAGTGTAAGTTATGTTAGATTTGATACAAATTTCATTTTAAGTGTTACTAGATCCTACACTACCTCCACTACCTCCAAAACATATCATCAAAACAAGAAAGGACTGTTACCTATCCACCGATGCAGGCATGTCGTTTGGCTGGTATGGGTTATCACTGCCTACTGTAACCCGTCTCTCTCCTGCTCTATCCTTATACCCAGGATGAGATCTAGAGGGTTCCCTTTGGCTGTAGCCTGCACCGGCTAAGAGGTACTTCTTCTTGATCTTGCGTAGCTCCTTCCGCCTCTGTTGCTCTTTGTCTGCGTGGCTCAATACTGGCGTGACTAGGAGAGAAGAAATTATGAATAATTATTTTAAAAATAACAAAATAATTTTTGTTTAAATAACAAAATAATATTTTTAATTTGTTGTTCCTTATTTTATACAAAACTGGCTAATGTGCACGACAAAAGTAATGCTCATGAATTCTACAGACTTATGGGGCATTGTAAGAAAGTTGCGATTGATATTTGCAATCGATTGCAACTCAAATTTCTTGCAACGCCCCACTAGTCTCCTAAATTTCCTAGGATTCTGTTAGGATTATTAACAATTTAATTAAGTTAACTAGATCTAGCTTTTATTCTCCCCCTCTCTCTTACTAATTGGGCGTTGCAAGAAAGTTGAGTTGCGATCAAATTAATCGCAAGACTTGCGCTTGATTTTGGGGATTTGCAATGATAGCAACTTTCTTGCAACGGCCCATAAGTGTATCCAAAACTTGTATATTTTTCATATGAAATACAAACTACAATGTGGCTCTTTGCAAAACACCAGCTAAGAAAGGTATCAATATTTTATGCAATCAAAACTTACACAAAATTCTTCCTTAATACCTACAAGTTATCAAACTGCCTAACATAGCATCATGTCATACCGTCACACATGAAAGGTGACAATTCTTCATCATCGCTCATAGTAAATAATTAGGAAGTTCACTAAACAGGGCCCCCATTTCACAAAACTTATCATCAGTGACAAATGACAGTTTTCATTATAAGCTAGTGAAATCCTTGCTTCTGATTGATTATCAGCAGATTTGTCACTGATTTTTGTCATTTGTCATTGCAAAAAGACTTGGTGAAATGGGTCCCTGGTCTCATCAATACTTCATACTACTACAAGTAAACCACCACCGTCACACTGTCAATGTGAACAAGGCCATGAGAAGCCCCTTACCTTCTGTAGACTGTTGATGTCTGAATGTAGCCTGTACCTGGCCTGGTTCACACTCATCACATGTCTCGTCTCCTCGGTGGATGTGTATCCTCAGTGTGGTAGTGCCAAAGGTCAAGTAGTCCTTGTGACTCAGAGGTTGAGGGTTGCTCTTCACACGAGACTGAAGCGTCAAGAACAAAATGTAATGATGTTCCAATTTTTAATTCAATGTTGTTTATTAACCCATTAGCCAGTAGAGATTTTGTAGAAATAGTCTATTACTCACTGGATGTTGCTTCATTGCTCTCATTTTTACATTGTTCTGAACAATATGAAACATGCGCTATTTTTCTATGCAGAATCCTACTGTAGACATCGTAAGGATTACGCATGTATAACATTATCACGGTAGACCCCATAGAACAGATACTACTGCGCGTTGAAAATGGACGGGTGGTTCAGTGAGTAAAAGGAGGACCTGTTTCGGGCAGTTTAGTTGTTAAAGGGTTAAAAATACAAAGTAGTAGTCCAGGGACTAATTGAACAATGTTTAAAAGGTAAATGGGCATACAATTGGATCATCGATTAAAACAAAAAAGAAAATAAATAAGAAGTTAAATTACATAGTCATTAAAAATCAAAATCACACTTTCATACTAGTAAACAAAACATTCATCGTTATTCAAAACAAAAGCGAAAGGTCACTTAAATACGGCTTAAAATTAGATGATGTTTCATTATAATGCAGTTTAAAGTTATTAAATTATTTTGAATTAATTATTCCAAAATACATAATCATGTGTGAATCAAACCGCAATGTTGGATTTAAAAGAAATTTAGACAGAAACTGTATGTCTTGTAATACAAACATATAGGAAACTTGTGATATTTAAGAGTAAATGACCAATTGATAGTACTTTTTTCAAATTCATTATTGCCATTACACTCATTTAAAAAAATGGCATGGAAAGGAATAACAGACTGACACAAATGTACCAAATTCCAACTAAGACACAATAACCACTGTTCCTGTGGATTTTTTTTTACCACTGGCTTTATCCATTAATGTCAAAAGAAGACCTTCGGGTTATAGTAATTTAGTTAATCTTTTTCTTTTCCCGGTATCTGTGTGACTCTTTTCGAAATGTGCTCTTGTTTTGTATTCAATGATTTTCTTTGTTTTTGCCAAATAAATAATAATAATGTCAAGTGTTTTAGACTATCTCACCTTGCGCGTAAGAGGGACTCCATTGAGAACGGTTCCATTCTGACTGCCAAGGTCAGTGATTGTGTAACATCTCCTCTCGGTGTCGTACAACATCTGGGCATGCGTCTTGCTCACACCCAGCTCAGGAACCAACAGAATGTGGCTCGATCCTTCCCTGTTTATGATGAGGAAAAGAATTTCTTGAAAATCTAACAAAGGCATAGAGGAGACAAACATGGATATCAAAGGTTCAAGGGCAGAGAACAATTCAATTTTTCAATTTCACTCTTCCCACAAATCGATAAAAAATGAGAATAAAAAACATACAAAACAGCTTATGACCATGCAGAATAGGTATAAAGAAGAAAAAAACATAACAAAATGTGGAGATATGGAAGAATGGTGGCACAAGCCAAGAAAAGAAGATCACAAAGCACTGGAAAAGAAGAGAGGAGAGTGTTGTAATGGCAACTATCCCAGGTGGAAAGTTGGTAGTCGTTCTGCGGAATGGATGATTGGCAAGGTGGAATAAGGGTAGCAAGAGTGAATGCACGAGAGGGAAGCTAAAGGCTTGAAGGGGCTACGGTATAACCAGGGGTGATAGTGAGCACTAAACAAAAAATAAGGGAAAAAAAAATAATTGGGAAACCGATCTAAATTGGGTAATTATCAGGGCTGTATACCAAGGTAGTGGAAGTACAAGGATCTGATGTGATTTGTTTCTTACCTGCCGATGGTGCCCCCTGTACAGGTGACGATTGATAGAGAGCCAAGCTTCATGGATTCAGATCTCACCACGATCATTCGGATACAGGGCGGATAGTCAACTTTTGTGGCTGTGAGGGTAAATTAAAGAAAATAAGGCCAAATAAATAAAACATCCCAAGAATACATTCACTAAGAGAGTATACTACTAACTATATACTTTATTACAAATAACATTTTTTACAATTGTTATCAATTCTTAAATCTTGAATAAGCATGTTTGAGTATTTGAATGTTGAGTATAGAAATACACAATAGAATGCCCGACATATCCAGAAGCAATAGAAAATTTATGATAAGACAAAATCAATATATTTTATAATTGGAAAATCAAATCAACTCAAAATTTTCCTACAGTACAACAGATGAATCTTCCTTTTACATTTTTCCTTGTAACAATCAGAATCTTTCAAAACATTGCTTTAAAAATAATAATAATAATAAATTTATATAGCGCAGCTTTTATACAAAATATTTTCAGCTGCACTTTTGGACAATACAACAAACATCACCACAGCTGACAAACAAACCTTCCACACTCTGTACATCATCGTCATCATCGATGACCATGGACTCCTCACTGACGTCCTCTCCCTCTCCATCATCCCCCGACTCCCCCTTAGACGACCCTCCACTCTCAGAGGAGCTGTCCGACAACTCCCCTTCTTCCATGTCCGAATCATCCGAGTCTATTACAATCACGTCCGGCAACTCTTCTTCTCCATTCTCCTTGCGTTCCTCTTCATCCTCCGTCTTCCTCCGCTTTCTTCTGGAATGCGAGTACTTCAACCGTCGCTTGTGACGATGTTTCGACGGGTCATCATCGTCCACGATCTCGACGACATAGATGCCATCCTGGTTTCCGTCCTGGTCTTGAGGTTTGGTGGTTGTGGCGGAGGTTGTGGCGGAGGTGGTGGGGGCGGAGGGTGCGTCCAAACCATTTTCAGGAGAGTCTTCAGAAGGGCTGGTAATGTCAATGACTTCGCAATCTGGGTTTGATGTTCTTGATCTGGAGGTGGATGGCTTGTCACTGGTTTCAGACTGCTGCTCAGGTATGGTGCGATCCAAAGTGATTTCATTTTGAGGACATTGCATTTCCCAAGAAAATTGGTGAATGGCAAAGTTGAAGGAAGGGATGGTGAAAGACAATGATAATGACGGATAGAAGAACAGGATATAGAGAAAAGAGGTCAGACACAAGAAAAGAATGAAGTTGACATCAGACAATGAAGAATGAAAATTCAGAGAAGTAGAAATATGTGGGTGAAGAATAGAAGCAGATAGAGAAAACATAAACATGATCACAAAGAGAATACGATACATACAGACAGACGGACAGACAGACAGTGAAGTGAAGTGCAAACATGACAAGGGGGCAAAACAAGAAAAGACAAAAAAAAATAATTAAAATTTCAGAATGAACTAGTACCTGTATTTTGAGGACAGCAAAAGTAGTTTATTTGTTGGCCATAGTTTGTATGATCTTGCTCATTAAGGGAGAGGCTTGTCATGCCAGCTATCAGGTTACCCTCCTGCAGCAGAATGAGAATGCAGAAGAGAGGGACACCATTATCTATTTATTTATTAGTCTTGTTTTAGTAGGGTGGTTCCAACAGTAGTTAAATACTGTATTTCGTTAAGGTCAAACATGTAACCATCCAAACATCTGACCATCTCTATAGTTTATATTGTTTTAGCAAAAGAACATGAGCTAATAAGCTGTAATTTAAGACCAAATACTTTTTTTTTCCCAAAGGAATTCCTTTGAGCTTATTCCTTCTGAGACTTACTAGTGAGCAATATCGATTTCTCTTTATTCTTGATAAAGTGGTGCAAATTTTCCTGTCAAAATAATTCAATATTGTTGGCTACTATAATGAACATAAAGGCCCAATTTTACAAAGGAGATTTAACTTAACCCATGGTTTAAACCCTCATTTACATAACCCATGGTTTAAAAACTGGCGCAAAATAAGCGTACCTTGCCTTGCGCGCGTCTAATATTGGACCTGTGACTGTGTCACGCTTATTTTGAACTAATTTTAGACCATTGGTTATGTAAATGAAGATTTAAACCATGTGTTAAATTCAAACCTCCTTTGTGAATTAGGGCCAGTAGGTCTCTTACAATATTCTGCAAATTGCAGGTGGGTACACCAATGACATGACAAGCTTATCTCCTCTCATAAATAACCCTTTGACTACTGAACCTGGTGGCTCCTGTATTAAGTCTATGGGAATGAGAGAACTCAGTAGTCGATAGATTAAAAGATGATAGCACATGACATTTCAGCTTACATCCGTCAATCAATTTTTCTATCTCGTACATTGGTTGAATAAGACTATTCATATGGATTACAGTAATAAGTAATCATGAAGGGATAGCAAATTGCATCATCGTATAATCTCCCAATTTATAACCCTGTTTAAATATTGCTCCTTAACGTACATATTCGGTTGTTTGAGCACAGTTCAAGACATATCACTTTCCATAGGATCGTCTTACAAAATTTTCATGGCCTTTTCTCCTGAGCACCAAAGCACTGTTTCCTCCGTTGTGACATCCACAGGCCTATATCTTTGAAACACTCTGTCAAAACAGAAGAGTCCCTTTCATGAAATATTTTTCAAAGACACCATCAAGTATATCTTCAAAGACACCATCAAGTCTCACCTCCTCTCTACTCTGATCAGGATTTCTTCCCTTCCTTGATCTCTCTCCTTTCTGCCTCTCTCTCTCTTGCCTCTTCCTATCCGACTGGCTCCTGCTACCCTTGGTTCCCGTGACAACGACCTCTGGAAGGTCAACCTTGGAATGAAACTGGTAGGATTGCGTCTGTTCATCGTAGAAGTAGTACATTCCTCGTGCTGGATCGTAGTAAAGGTGGTTGTTCTGAAGATGAATATTGAAACGAACTGTAATTGTTTAATTGTTTACAAGGTATTGTCACATACTCAGCAAATGGTCTTTGACTAAAATTAACTCTGAGATAATTTATTCATGTCTCAATATTAATGCTGTCTCTTTGTATGCGAAGTATCCATGGTTGCATAGTGCAAAAGTGTAAAATGTGAAAATATTGTTCATATTTCCAGATGTACAATAGACCCATATGATCTGAACACCGTGAAGCCTGAAAAAAAAAGCATTAAAGAGAGAGGTGACAGAGCCTAAAATCAGACCATAGCCTAAAAGTTTGCATCCCTGCCTTAATCTCTAGAAGATTAATTTCTTAAGAGGTGCTTTTAATATGAGATGTATACGATATATCTCAAGGCAAGGTATAACTAAGTGAAGTTTTTGTTTAAGTACCACTTATGAACTAAACCAGGATTAAAATTCAGTTCAGTTTCAGTTTAAGGGATGCCAGTTAGATTTCATGAGAGGGCCTGAAAATCACCTAGAATGAGCTATTTTGAACACAAAAAAGCTAAAACTATGGTCTGATTTTTTTTTGCCAGGGCCTGAATTCAGGCTATTGCCTGAAAACTGGCATCCCTGCCCATTAAGTCGTTTTTTATAGAAGCAGAAAATAAGAGGAACAGGTCTGAGAAAGTTTTCCAGCAAAATCTGATTAAAAAAGATAAATTATGAATTTGTGAAGTTGCGATCAATCAAACGCAAATTGGCAACATTTTCACCCTTCTGAATCAATGCTTGTACTCACAGGATCATAGTAGTAGCCAGAGTTGTAATCGTAGTACATGCCACTAGCTTCATCTAGCACCACACCAGATTGAGCCAGGGCAGCTTCAGCAGTTGCTCTCACACTCTCTGCAACAGACTGGGCTTGTGTTGAAGATGAAGCCTGCAGAAGACACCACATAATATAAAAGGTATCTTGCCCAGACTTTACTGTGTTTCATAATTTCTTGACAAGCTTCAAATATCCTATTTGACAGCCATCTAACTCCCCCCCCCCCCCCCCCCCCCTACTCCCCCACACACACATCCTTCAGCTTCAATGTTTATAATGTGAATTGGCGAGTCTAATAAGCATCCGCCACGAAAATGAACACAAATTAAAATCAATTGAAAGTTCCTTAATTATGCATGATTTAATGGGATTGGGTATCTTTGCCTCAGATTCTAAAAAATCCTGGAATTAGCTCATGCTGCAATCATAATTATTAACCTTTAGGTCAGTCAGGAATCCCATGAATTTTAAAAGCCAATCACCTGTCTAGTTATCAAGATATTTATGATTGGAATTAGAAATGTCAAAAACCGTTTTCACAACGGTTTTTACAACACTACAGTCTATTGGGGAAAATGACTATGGAAAAACGGTCACTCAAAGATCTTTACTGTTTTGAAGCACTTCATGACCAGTTTGAATTGCTTCAATATTTGTAGGGCTTCAATTTTACACCATATCACAGACACTGATAACACGTAGGGCCATGCATCTCAGATTTGTAAAACTGGAAACATTGTTAAACAATGCCTTTAAGATTGATTATTACTGGGCAAAAATATTTGTATCTAAAATAAATAGAAAACATATATGTTTTAAAAAAAGAAATATTCAAAATAACTGTACTAATATTATTTAAGAAGAAACAAAGAAATCCCTGAATAAAGGAATCAAACAAATCTACTCAACATTGTCATAAATTAGTACAGGGCTTGACACTATCAGAGGGGTTCACACAAACCTTAACATTTCACCAGAGACCCAAATTTGTGTAAATGTAAACAAGGTCCTGATGCCAATAGATTCCAAATACTTTAATCTAGATCCCCAAGCAGAAAAAAAGGCTTATGTGGAGCCATGATTATTGATGTTATGTCATACCTGTGCAGGTGTCCTAGCGGGCCACTGAGTTGCCCCAGCTGCAGTAGAGGGTCCTTCTTGAACTGTGCCCGAACCCTCCACAACCTGGTAGACTTCAGCCTGCAAGGTGGGAGGTTGCTCATCATAGATCTGAATGCACTCTGGATCCGTCTGCACCCCGACCGTCTGAGTTTCAAGATCATTCCCTCCTTTCACCTTGTGCAACTCCAGTCTTAGGGATCTCACCTAAGAAAAAACATGAACAAAAAGATTGGAATATATACATTTAACTTCTGGCCCATAATGTTAAGATGCGCCTCTGATTCTGTATAACTTGTTTCATTTGTGCTTCTACAGTTAGTCCAATATACAGAAAGTTTAGATTTAGATTATAGGTAGTTAAATGACCATGTTCTACATGATCACCATTTCAGTCATGGCATCAACAATTCAAACAAAATAATAGTTTGTAAAATATACATCAATTCTATACTATCATGAAGAAAAATTAATATGGTGTATCTTATGATGATTAATACACAGATTTGAATACATACGAAAAACATTGTAAAACAAACTTGTCTAGGTAAAAAATGCACATGTATACAAATCAAATCTTGTTTATACCTGTTTCATAAGATCTGTTCTGTGCCCGACTTCTTTCTCAATCCTCTTCTCTAACACCCCAATCCTCTCTTTTGCCTCCTCCAATGTCTTCACCTCAACAACCTCTTCATTTGTATCAGCCTCAGGCTCTTCCAAGGAAACATCCCCCTGACTGATGGAAACATCCTGTGATGTACTGGCTTGACTCTCCTCTAGAATCTCCCCATCCTCCAGAACATCAGGACACTCCGAGTCCGAGACATCTTTCATCTCCACTTCTTCTGGTGACCCCATCTCCGCGTCTTTCTCCTTCGTCTTTTCATCCTCCCTACTCTCATCCACATCCAATGGCTTATCATTCGTCCTACTTTCATCTACCATTTCTATCCTGCTTTCCTCCTCGGGGTTCTCATCTTTATCGTCTTCCTGGCTTTGGTTTTCATTGTTTTCAATCTCTTTATCTGCGGCTGGGTCAGCACCCTCCTTTCCATCAACAAGGGCAGGCTCTTCATTGGCTTCATCTTCTGGCTTAATGGTGGCACCATCATCCTCTTGATCATCTTTACATTCACTTGGTCCTGCTTCATTATTTTTAGATTCATTTTCCTCCTGCTTCTCCAGTTCTTCTGCATGGTCTTCCTGAAGTTCCTCCTCATCCGGATCATTCTGGTCCGAGTTGGCAGGAGACTGAGGAGAGTTTGCCTTCTTTGATTCCTCACACACCTGACAAGAGTAATATGAAATGAAGAGTAAATAATGACGTCACATTTGAGAATGACTTTTCCTTGCAGTTTTGAGAATGAAAATTAAAAAGCAAAAAACTTCAGAATCAGATGAGATGATTAACAGAATAAGGATCTGACGATTTTTATTTTACTAATCAACACAATCAAAAGTTACAAAAAGGTTAATATTGCAAAAAAATTAGGCTAAAATTCCACCGCACTAAAAATTAAATGAAACAATGACTTGTTGACTTCGCATCTGCATATCAAACAAAGTTTCCACTTTGCCTTTCGGCTATCAAAAACATTGACCCCATCCCAGTCCCACTTGCTTAAAATCGTGTAGCAAAGCCAAATCCAAAAACTCAGAGGCAGCCAAATAAACCTATTTTCCATCATGAAATAACAAACAGTTTGACATTTACTTATATTTATATAGTGTTCTTTCGTATATCTGCCCTTAATTAAAATTCATAGAAAATTAATACTTACTGAGGAATTCGCGCCAGCTTCCTTCCCTTCGTTGTCTTCGGTTTCATCCATTTTTGTGTAAGCGCCTGGTTTATACGTGCCGAAAGCTGGCGCTAGAGCACTTTGTAAAGCGGGGTAAAGAAAATGAAGATTGAACTTTCATTTTAGGCCTATACACTTGACTCATTTATGCGCTTCCCAAATCTATTTCTTTTGCTATAGACCTAGACCCTTTCTATATAAGTTTTTTTTTAATTCAGTCAAGAAAGATAATAATTTAATCTTCATCTATGAAAGGACTACTCTATGTTGTTTCATATCTCAAATTACTATGATGCTGATATACAAGGTTAAAAATATAAATAAAATAAAATAAAGCTAACATAAGGAACGCAATTAAAATGTAAGGTGTACTAGATGAAATTCATGAAAGAGCTATTTAAAACATTAATTTTATTCACTGTTAGTATATTTTTTCTGAAGAAAGAAACAGAATAGTATTTAAATACTCGAATAAGAGAAAATATCACAAAATGATAAGTGGACATCTCGTCATAATTTGTCGTTTTCTTTACACCACTATATAAGCCGAAATCGAGGGGAATTAAAGCTGACTATGTCGATGTACGTGAGGCAGATTAATTGATAGGCCTATATGTGATTGAAAAAAACACATATAGTTTGGTCCAATAAAAGTTATGAATTTAGGTTGCTTGGTTGGTTGGATGACTAATTATTTTCTCAATATTATGAATGGGTATAAAATAAAAAGATGACTGACGTGGATAAAATGAGCGTCATTCAAAAAGGGCATGCCCTTAAAAGTTTGTGCAGGTGCCGATACCAATTTGTCCTTTAAATAACGTTTACTAATTCCCTCAATTGAAATGAATAAATTAACTAAAATAGCATGCAGAAATCGCAACCATTTTCGATAAATCAACTAAAGGGATCGAACTTCAATTGCAGTTGGTTTTCTGCAGAATAAGGAGGTAATACTCGGAAATGTTTACTTCCCTGTTGCCAGCAAAGAGTTGGAACAATTGGAGTTTCTGGGCAAAGTTAGAAATATTTTGGAAAAAGATGAATTAAAAAATAAACCTCTCATTATTGGAGGGGATTTTAATATGGTTAGAGATGTACATTTAGATTACAGTGGACATAATGTTAATAAAAAACAGTCTAAGCTTAGCTATGAATTTGAAAAGTTTTTAATTGACTATAATGCCACAGACATATGGCGTGTCAAAAATAATTTAAAGAAACAATTTACATATCACCAACAGAATCCTAAAATGCATAGTAGATTGGACTACTGGGTTATTTCGGAGAGCATAGAAGATATGGTATTTAGCTGCAAAATATTACCTTCAATTTCACCGGACCACTCAGCAGTATGAACTGATTATTAAACTACATTCTTCTACTAATCCTGTAATAAAAGCAGGATATTGGAAATTTAATAACAGTTTATGTAACGATGCAGATTATGTGAAAAGTATGAAAGAAGAAATAACACGGTTGAAACTCAATCTATCCAAAGAGATAATAGATAATAGAATATTATGGGATTATGTTAAAATGGAGATACGAAGCTTTACAAGAAAATACTGTAAGAAAAAAGCCAAAGAAAGAAAGGATGAGATTGTTGGTTTGGAAAAAGAAATTTCAAAGTTAGAGGAAGAATTACAAATACCAGCGAAGGTGAATGACAATTCTTTGATTAACGATTTGGAAAAAAAAAGAAGGGAATTGAAAAGTCTTTACGGTTATATAAGTGAAGGGGTAAAAATCAGATCTCGAGCCCAATGGTTTGAAAGTGGAGAAAGAGAAACGGCATATTTTAAGCAACTAATAGATTTCAAAGAGAAAAAAGTGCTATTAAAGAATTACAAGTAGATGGAAATATAACTGATGATGAAAAAGATATCATACAAGAAATTAGAAGATTTTATTCTAAACTGTATGCTAAAACAGAAGAAGGATTATGCGAAAATATTAATTTTTTCCCCAAAACCTTACCCAAATTAACAGAAAATCAGAGAAAGCTATGTGAAGGAAAAATTAACCAGGGAGAGTTTATTGAAATCTTAAAAGAAATGCAGTTAAATAAATCCCCAGGAAATTACGGATTAAATGTAGAATTTTATATTACATTCTGGCATGTAGTTGGTGACTTAGTTCTTAAGGCATTTAACGATACCATGAAATTCAAGGAATTGTCGCCTTCTCAAAAACAAGCAATCATAACGCTTATACATAAGGATGGTAAAGACCCCAAATTCATTAGTAATTATAGACCTTTCTCCTTACTCAACGTAGACTATAAGATTATTACCAAAATACTTTCTAAAAGAATAAAAAAAGTTTTGAATGAAATTGTGTCGGTCGATCAAGTAGGTTATTTAAAAGATAGAAACATCGGTGATGCAATCAGATTAATCAATGATATGATTTTTCATACTTCTTGTTTTAACAAACCAGTGTACCTATTGGCAATAGATTATGAAAAAGCTTTCGACTCGATTTCACATAGTTTTCTTCAGAAAGTGCTCATTTCTTTCGGGTTTGGGCCAATGTTTTGTGAATGGGTTACAATTTTACTTACCAATGCTCAAAGTTGTGTTTTTAATGGGGGGTAAATCAACCGGATATTTTAAAGTTCAAAGGGGTGTAAGACAAGGAGATCCGTTATCTCCATATTTATTTATTTTATGCATAGAATGCTTAACTCACTGCATTAGAAATGATAAGTTGGTAAAAGGTATTTGTTTTGGAGAAACAGAAATAAAGATGATCTTATATGCAGATGACATGTCAATTTTTGTACGAGACATAAACTCGATTAATAGAATAGAGGTAATCATGGAAAATTTTAGGAAAATATCAGGACTAAAGATTAATGGAAATAAAACATTCATTTTACCCTTAGGATCTTCTGTTGGCTCTGCGACTGTGTATCCTTTTGGAAAGGAGGCACACATTTTAAAAATACTCGGTATATATTTTACATTAGATCCCAATGTGGCGGAAGAGATGAATTACAAAGAAATATTAAGCAAAATAAAGAAATTGTTAAATTGGTGGAAACAAAGAGATCTTACTTTGATAGGGAAAATTCATTTACTGAAAACATACGCATATTCAAAACTAATCTATGTAAGCTCTTTGACTCCAGTGCCTGAATGGGTTATAAAAGAAACTGATGAGATCTGTTTTAATTTTCTATGGCGAGGTAAAGACAAAATTAAAAAAAGTACGATGTATTTTGATTACAAGCAAGGAGGATTAAAAATGCTCTACTTTCAACTTTTTGTGAAAGTACAAAAGGTGATGTGGATTAAAAGACTTGTAACAGGAAACCAGAGAGTTAAATGGAAAAAGTATTTCAAATTTTTAATGAGACCTTTCGGAGGAAATCTTATTTTTTACTGTAACTATTTACCTAACAAGATCGATATACAATTACCAAAATACTATCGGGATTTAATAAATATTTGGTTAGATATGAATGATTTTATTAAAAAAGATACAACTCACAAAGGGAATGAAATTTTTTTAAATAATAGGTTTATACACAATAGTGGAAAAACATACTTTAATGAAAATCTTTTCTTAAAAAATACTTATAGATTGTACCATATTATAGATGGAAAAGGAACATTAAAGTCGGAAACTTATTTCAGATGTATGGGACTAGAGGAAGAGGAAATATCAATGCTTAAAGAAATCTATGGTAATATACCTAAGGAATGGAAAATCGATTTAACAAAGAGGCAAATTTCATTTCATGATCTAAAAATAGAATTTATGTTCACAAAAAAAACATTCCAATTTGAATCGGTTTGTTCGAAGAATCTGTACAGGGCATGCATACAAAAAATGCAAGACGTCCCTGTCAGTTTTCAGAATTTACATTCATCATACAATCTGTCGGTTAAAGAAATTGAAAAGGTTTTTGTCCGACCAAGAATTAGTACTTTAGATAATAAACTAAGAGAATTTCAATTCAAATTGCTTTATAAAATTGTTTATGTCAATCGTTATTTATACAGGTTTCAATTCATATTAAGTGATAAATGCTCATTTTGTGGAAAAGAAGAGGAAACATATAGGCACATATTTTTTTAATGCGAAATGGTGAGAAAATTATTGGATCAATGTAGTGATAGTTTGGATATTCCAATCCTTAAAGATATGAGCTGGAAGGAAGTTCACATTGGATTAGACGAAATAACCGAAGATAGGCAAATGATTAATCACGTGGTTTTATTAATTAAATATTTGATATTTATTAGTAGGGAAAAAAAGAAGCCTCCAAGTATTGAAGAAATAAGAGAGAAAATATTCAAAAGTAAACAGGAAGAAAGAAAGAGTGCTACTGAACGAAATACGTTGACGTTCCACTATAAAAAATGGGAACATCTCAAGGTAAACATGGACAATATGCAAGAAAATGCAAGGGATGAGGAAAGGGGGGGGGGGGGTGGCCTGCCCGGTTCACAGCTGTGTGTGATTGACCGGTCTCGACTGCCATAGACTGACCACGTCTTCTTGTTTCGTTTTTTTTTTTGTTTTTTTTTTCTGTTTTTGTTTTGTGTTTGTTGTTGTTGGTTTTGTTTTTAACGGGGGTAGGGGGTATAACAAACTTTATTCATTCGATATAACTAAGTTGATTGTAGTCTGTACTTTGTTCCAATATGTTATAAATTATAATATGTAATAGAGATACTAGTACTACAGAACAAAATATAGAGGGGGGGGGGGGGGGGTTATAACAATATTAATTCATTCAATATAATTGAGATTACTGTATTTTGTACTCTGTAATTGGTTCCAATATGTTATATATTACAATTTGTATGAATTAATATTATTTATTGAGTGAATACAATAAAGAATATTACAAAACAAAATACCCTATTTGTACATTTATAAAATCTGTTCGGGTGTGTGTGTACTATAACTTGTCCAGGCAGCAACAGCTTTGGCGAAATGATAGGAAATGAGAGAACAATAGGCGTATCATAAATAAAATGTCCCCATTCTGACCTCCCTTTATTGGAAATTTTGAAACGATTGAAAAATCTGCGCCGCCGCCGGCAATCAAACCCGGCCACGGTCACTGGCTCAAAACGCCAGTAGGAATAAATGTTTATAATTTTGTAAATATATACTTTTGAAGGACACGGAATGCCCCGCCCCGAGTTATTTTTTTTTTCTTGGCGCTTGATATTTTATCAATTAAAGCTGAATTGAGATGGTTTGGGAAGGGTCATTCATAATGAATATCGATCACTATTGTGGAATGTTTATAAATACGAGGAGATTATATAAGATTTGGGAGGAAAATTAACTTTAAAAATAAGGTATCAAACAGAAAATATCAGTTACCAGTAAAAAAAAAAAAAAAAAAAGGGTATGGGTATGTGTGGAGGAGAGGGTTATCTATTATCTTCTCTTCCTTGATCGCTCCAAAAATGGATTCAAACTAAAAAGGGGAATTCCTTTTCGATACCTTATTTGTTTCTGTAAAATGTTTGAATAGTTTTGGGCCATAAAATGTGTGTTTTGCATATAAAACTAATTCATTGAAAATGTCCTTCACAAATGACCACTGTCTGTAATGTTGAACCTAACATGTTTTATAGTTCCTTTATTTGTTAAGTATGTACCCCCATTATTTAACATCATGGATTCTAGGAACATTGTATGTATAATTATGCTTTTTAAAATTGATGTTATTATTATTCATGCAATCAAGAAGCTATTGCTTTTCTTTCAAAGGTTTCTTTGTCTTTCACCTCACACCTACTACAAAGCTTTTAATCACCATGTTTATATAATAATAATAATAATAACATTTATAGGGCGCTTTATACAGATGTTTCTAAGCGCACAGATGGTACTGTCTAACTTTTAATTATTCAACATGTTTAATACCTTAAAAGCAACAAAGTAAAATGAAATATTACTAATACAATGCAATACAATACAATTGAGTTGAATGGAATTAACTACTTGTGTGCGCCTCCAGTAAACTATAACTGATTAAAAAGGTGGGTTTTGAGAAGGGTTTTGAATGATTCGATGGATGGGGCATTTTGAATATGGGGTGGGAGTTTGTTCCAGAGGGCGGGGGCAATCGATGAAAAGGCACGGTCACCATAACGGGTTTTTGTTCGTGGGCCGTGTATTAATTGCATGGAGGAAGATGAACGGAGGGATCTGGCAGAAGAGGAGGATCGAAGGGAGACTAGGTCAAGAAGATATTTAGGGGCAAGGTTATGTGTTATTTTGTACGAAAGAAGTAGGATTTTGAAAGTAATGCGAGAATGGACCGGTAGCCAATGAAGTGAGCGAAGAACGGGTGATATATGGTCATATTTCCTACTTAATGTGATCAATCTAGCTGCTGAATTTTGGATGCGCTGGAGAGGAGATATATGAGAAATTGGGAGGCCGGCAAGGAGGGAGTTGCAATAGTCCAGATGGGAGGAGACGATTATATGATGTGATTATCTACCACTTTGTTGTAAACTATGTATTATATGTAACTATTTCAGCTTTAGAACGATTTACGAGATGAAAACAAATTAAATAGTTATGTTTCTTGTATGAGGGGGACATGAGCTGAGCCTGGGAAAGACAGTTAATATGTGTAAAGAAGAGGTAGAAGAATAAGACAGGAAGAGGGGGGGGGGGGGGGACTGGAGAGAGGAAAAAAGTTGTTGTTGTTGTTTTTGTTGAATACAAGATCATTCTCTACTCACTGACTCACAATGTAATTTGATATATTATATTGTGCCTTATCGTGCTCATCTCCTTTCTAGTGCGCATTTCCCTTTACTCTTCTTCTCAACCCCACATGCAGCTCATCATTTGTTTTATTTTCTGTACCCCCGATCTCTCACGTCTTTTTTGGCATTGTAGACTATGTGTATTATGACCGTGTTTTTCTATCTTTGTCATGTAAAGTACTGTCTTGTCTCGTCTCTGTTAATTGGCATCCCTTTTTCCCCTATTTTGTAGTTCCTTTTGTTGTTACGGACTAGTTAATTTAATTACTATTATTCCTAAGTATCATTTGAGGTGTTGACACTTGTAAAAGCATTGCTTTTTAGTGGACCCTCCGTTTCCAATATGTATTTCTACATTTGTTGTAAATGTTTATAATTGATTTGTAATGTTTTGTTGGAAACATAAATAAATTGAAATTGAAATTGAGAGAAAGAGGGAGAGAGGGAGAGAAGGAAGGAGAGAGAGAGAGAGAGAGAGAAAGGAAGAGAGAGAAAGTGAAAAAGGAAGAGAGAGAGGGAGAGGGAGAGAGATAGAGAGAGAGAGAGAAGGGGGGAAGTAGACAAAGATGAAGAAAAAGAAAGAGAGCAATATAAAGTGAAAGAAAAAGTAAATGGAGAGAGCAAGAGAGAGAGAGAGAACAATAAAATAAGAAAAAGGGAGAGCGGAAGAATGAGAGATAGAAAGACAGGATGAGAATAAGATAAAGAATGAAAGACTCAAGTGTCAATTAATCAATCATAGTATACAAAGCACACACAAAAAAAGCAGGCATGCCACAAGGAGCTATTTATAATTTCTACATATTTTATTCACATTTTCTTTCATGACTCCTCCCTTCTCTCAAGCAATAATCTTGAAATGATTAGTGTGAAACATTTCATAGTGTACAAATAGCTTTAAGAAGAAGAGACGAGAACAGCAAGAGATACAGCATAAAATGGTATCATTCTTTTGATCAATTAACATTTGGGTACTAGACAGTATGGAGGTTCTATGCACGTGGAAAATGATTCATCTCCCGTTTAGTTCTGCATAAAAGTTCTAATATACATACATGTAGTAATGCTGATACATCAATTTGAATTTAACAGTGTTGGGGGAATATCAGCCACATAAATTAGTAAACGAAACTTTGATGAAGGGAGACGTGGCATATTCAGGAATTACAGTCTTAAAATATGACAACACACTCAATTTTAATACATGTATTACTCAAACAGAGATCTTTCATAGGTAGATTCATAATTTGACATATAGTTTTGCTTTTATTTCATAACTTCTTAGCTGACAGTTGACAGTAAGGCCCATTTCAGACAATTTTCAGGCTTGATATTTAAATGTTTTACAGGTTTTAGGGATCAAATCATCTACTGGGAGGAAGAAGGGCGTTAGTCTGAAAAATGTATGAACTAATGCCCTTCTGGCTCCCATTAGACAAAATGCTAATTTCTAAAATTCATCGTTCCCAGCTGAGGAGTGGTGATTCTATCAAGCCTCATATATCTGTGTGGAAAGGGACATAGAGACTATCAATACAGAACTACTTGTGCATGTATCTCCTACGGAACACGGTTATAATTCCTCTCTTCTTACTATTAGCTTTGTTTAAATCACGTAGAAAAACACATTTAAAGATACATTTGACATATATCATCTCACCTTGCATCATTTTTCCACCCTTTTTTTCGTTTCATACAAAACACAAAGTGAATGGAATAAGATTCATGTCAATATCATTCCAAGGTACGTTGTGGTTACCAACAGACAACATGATATCCAAACACACGTAACATGTTTTTTCTGTTTCATAATAGTGTACTTTGTTTTAAAAATGGTGGAACTTCAAATATCTACACTTCAAGTACGACTACATGGCTTTCATTCTCATTGGTATGAGCGTCAGGGAGGACAAAGAGGTGAAGAAATAAACTATGAACTGCATGAAAGAAACAAATCATTTTCACCTGAATTAGACAATTAAAAACTGATAATGCATTTTAGGTATACGTGATCCTAATGAAATCAAGAGCATATCGATAAGAAGTTTACAAAATGTACAGTTATATTATGCTTTCTTTTTTTTAATAATGATTTCATCAAGACAATAAAAATTGTTTTCAAATATACCAACTTATTGTTCACTTTGCATTAGCAGTACCAATTACAACGTATTGTGTCAGGCTCTCTCACTCTCTCACTCTCTCTCGCTCAATTTATAATGGAATGATGCTCAGAACAACGCGTCAAACATGACTATAAAAAAAAAAAATTACCAAAGACTCGAGGCAAGAACGATAAAGATTCAAGTTAAGGAAGTAGTCTGACAAAAGAAGAGAAAACTGATTAGGTTGCGCTAACGGTTTGAAACAGAAAGTTACCTCGCATTTGACTAAATAGGTTCCTATTGCCACACCACTGCTTGAAGGACAAAACAAATGCACCCCTGTATTTCTAAATACACTGTATATGTAAACGCAAGGTGCAGAATTGATCTGTTAAGTTGCAAAATCTGAAGAAAAAAAGAAAAAGTATATGTATATTTATATATAATATATATAAAATGACACACAGATTAAGTGGTGATGGCAACGACATATGAATCTAGTTTATTCTCGTAATACTTGATGACTTGTCTTCAGTTCCATTGCCTATGGATACCATTGTGCTAGGGTAAACAAACTATAGCTACGACATTGCCACAAATTAAAGCAGAGAGCTGTTTTTCATCTTTCAATCGTATCTCAACAATTACTCGAATGAAAAAATGTACAGTTATATAAGGCAATTGTGGGTGACAATGAAACGTTTTTATAAATACAACGGCGTATGAAACCAAACCATAAAATCTCCATCCCAAACGCTTGCGTTATTCATTGCAACTTTGAAATTTCACAGACTGAATATCTCCACTTGAAAGAATTAACAGAAAAACAGCTGTGAGGTTTTCCTGTTTCTCAGCACCTCGTTCAAGTCAATTTACAAATTGATTTATAAAAATAACGTAACACTATTTTACAAGTTGCACTCTGCATTCCATGTTATGAATTTACATTACTCAGACTTAATCAGAAGTGGTTTGACTGCTTGATTGGTTACGATGCAGATTCTTCTTTTTGTTTAGTAGCAACAAAAGAAAAATACAACTTAAACACACACACATACCGTAAGCAATTAAAAGACATGAAAGAATAAGATGACACTTTAATGAGGAGACATTACCCCCCAAAATATATATATTCCCTCCTCCACAGGATGTTGTTTTTAAACAAAACTCAGTGATTGTTCAGATACTGTCCTCTTCATTGGGGTCTCAACAAATACAGATATACCACATTGCAACACTGTTATTAAAGTCCAATCATACATATTTCATTGATTGAAATGTGTTCCTTTATGTCAATTATTTGCACTTTTATAAATGGATTTATGACTTTTACATTACAGAAGCTAATGACTTAGTAAAATATGACAATTTGGCCTCGTCTCACAAATCGGACAGGTACTTGATTACTTATTTAGATGTCTTGTTCATTTTTGAGCATCATTTGTCCATTTCCCCATAAAATACTGCATCGAATGAGCTACGATGACTTTAATAGTCGGATTTCATAATTTTGCTCCTCCAATTTAGAGGTAAGCTTTTTTTTACAGCAAAATTCCATTTTTTTCCTTCCAATTGTAAAAAGACACTAAAACCAATTTAATCCATTTTTAATGTACAGCAATTGTTCCAAACCTCTGTAAAGCAATGATATTTTAAAAGTCAAATCTCAACATGTCAGATGTACGTGGCCTTGTTGTTTCAACTTAACTACTTTAGGTTTACTTCCTTTCAATACGAGAAATAGCATTCTCCTGTATACCATGGGGCAGAAAATAATGTTGATTTATACAAAAGACATAACACTTATGCTTATAAAAGAAACTAATAGAGTGCAAAAGAATTTCTAAGCAAATTGCACATGAACTTCATTCTCTATACACACAGATACAGCGAATGTTTAAAAACCCTCAAGTTATCACTCATGGATGATTAAATATTTGTAACCAGCTTTGATTGGATAAGCCTCAAGAAACATTTTGACACATGGAATTGTACATTGTTTACTTACACTTACAAAATGTTACTTGAAAAGTGTTGATCACGAAAACTGATACTATAAAATCGCTGAATATCAGCATGTATTTGGAATCAAAATTGTGAAATTCATAAAATTTAATCTTTATTTTAATGGACAGCATATTATGTAATCCTTTCACTGGCTATGGAAAATTTGTTGACTAAATAATGAAGTTATCTGAATGTGTCAGATCTTTTTTTTCTGACAAATTGGCAAAAGCTGAGCATGAACCGAAAAAGGATTGCCATCAATATCAACGTAGTTACCTATGGCTCCTAAATATCTGGGTAAAGTTATGAACCTGAAATTTACATTCATACATGACACGAAATTGTCCATGAAACTGAGCTTGTTCTGGTGATTTCTGGAGTTCAATTTATTATGGAAAAGTGACAATGCAACAAGTACGACAAACTTTGAAGTAAACAATACAAATTATTTAAAAAAGTATATTTTTAATATTGTAATCAAGACTAGCCATAGCTCTTTACTCCATGATAGTTCAAACTGTAGGGCTGCTTGAGAACTGCGCGTTCAAATGTAACCAAATGTAACCAAGACATTGACAGCACATGCATCTTAATGGCATCAAGGATTATCAAGGATTATACCTCTACGATAAATGATGGTCTTTGAACAACCCTACAGAGACTAGCCACTGAGGTTTTCATGGGTGTGCAGTCTGCAGAGTGGCCTTTGAATCTCTTACACAACCCTTCAGAGACTAGCCACTGAGGTTTGATGAGATAGCTTATGGTCTTAGGGACGGCCTTGGTACAGCCCTGGTACAAACCTGATATAACCCTTTAGAGACTAGCCCCCAAAGTTTGGTAAGAGAGTGCAAGGTCTGAGGGCTTTCCATTGTACAACTTTTGTACAACCCTGATACAACTCTTCAGAGACGTGCCACTGAAGCTTGATGACAAAATGTAATGTCTGAGGAATTGTCTTGGTACAACCTTGGTACAAGCTAGGTACAACCCTGATACAATCCTTCAGAGACGTGCCACTGAAGCTCGATGACAAAATGTAATGTTTGAGGAATTGTCTTGGTCTCAACCTTGGTACAACCCTTCAGAGACTAGCCACCGAGATTTGACGAGAGAGCATATGGTCAGAGGGCCATTCAATTGGAGAGAGAGGGATGTGACATGGACGGCTACTTCCGCCTTCCCAGACCCTTCTTCTTTTTCCGCTTGAAGAAACAACAGCACCTGGAAAAGAGAGTCAGACGGAAAGGAAAAAAAGAAGCATAAGAGCATATATTCATGTCGTACACGTCTCCAATATCTCTGAGCAGATCAATGTCTATTCATATTCATGTAAATCTAAAGAACATAAAGAGGGAGATGTACATTCACAAAAATAATTAAAGGCATCGTTACACAATGTTAAATCTGAGATTCATGGCCCTATGTGTTATCAGTGTCTGTGATATGGTGTAATATTGAAGCCCTACAAAAATTGCGCTTAAAAGTGATCATGAAGTGCCTCAAAAAAGTAAAGATCTTTAAGTGACCGGTTTTACCATACTCATTTCCCCCAGTAGTGTTATGAAAACCGTTAGGAAAACAGAAAATTTGATTTTGATTTCCAATCATAAATATCTTGATAATCAGACAGGCGATCAGCTTGTAAAAGTCAGGGGATTACTGACTGACCTAAAGGTTTATAATTATGATTGCCGCATGAGCTAAATCCAGGATTTTGTTTCAGAATCAGAGGCAATGTTACTGAGTCACTTTAAAAAGACCCACCAATATAAAGGACACAAAAGAATCAAACATCTACTCACTTTGTGTCTTCTACAACTTCCACTTCCCCTGTAGGTGTGGTGATAGGTGCCTGTGAACCTTTGTTGAAGTCGTCCGGTGCTACCTCTCCGTTGGTTGAACTGATGACCTGGATTGACCCTGGCTGGCCGCCGCCCCCCGGAGCCTCCAGCCCTCCCGTCCGTTGTACGTCCCACCTTTGGTTTGTCGTTGTCTGGAATAAGTAATAATAATAATAATAATAATAATAATAATAATAATAATAATAATAATAAATTTATAGAGCGCATATTCTACTGCGCTACAAGAGCTCCTGATGTGCTTAGATTTACAGTTAATTGAAAAGATGTGTTTTCAGTTTTGATTTAAAGATATTCACAGATGGTGATTTCCTGACTTCAAATGGCAATTTATTCCAGAGTATAGAATTACTCGACAATTTTATCACTATGATCATAATATTTGTGGAGTATATTGTGAAGCATTTTGTTTTGGCAAAAACGTGGGCCTTGACATATAATTTGTCGACTATATTCTTTATTGTGCAAATAATTGTTATATGAAATGAATAAATAAAATCAATCAATCAACTGGATTAGCCATATTTAAATTTCACTATCATTTTAGCCATCCTTCTCATTGTCTGACTAGCATTCCTTAATAACCTTCACTAGATTAATCTTTTTTTTTTTGTCTGGAATAAGTAGAGAATTAGTTGACATTTTTATCACTTTGAACATGATATTTGTGGAGTATATTGTGAATCATTTTGTCTCTGCAAAAAAGTGGGCCTTGATATATATTTTGAACCAAAATTGCTATGTTCAAATTTCACTATCATTTTAGTCATCCTTCTCATTGTCTGACTAGCATTCCTTATAACCGTCACTAGATGAATCATCTTTTTAGAGAAACATTCAAAAGCAACACAAGAAGAGAGAAACGATTGCTAGCGCAAAACAACAACAAACTAACAACAATAGAGATAAACCCTGTATTAGATAGAGATAGAGAAACAGTCTTGGAATGGAGGTGTTTTGAAGCACTTACCCTGGGATTATCATCTTTGCGCCCATCTTTGGCTTGAGTGGCTTGACCGCCGTCATTGGCCGAGCTTGGTACGTGTGATATCTGTGGAAACACAACAACAATTAAAACGTTGCAAGGTAATAGGACGTACAAAATTTGAATATTGAATAAACATTTCCATCATAAGCAAACATAAAAAACACACATTTATTTGCACGATACCTGAAATGGACTGATAATAAAAGTATGTATCTATTGTATATTTAAAAAAAGAAAAAGAAAAAAGGATTATATCCCAAATATGTGTAGACTCTTCACATGTGGCATTAACAATTGAAGAATCAATTTGAATCAAACTTCTATTTCATTGACTAGAAGCATCATACAAAAGTTAACAAATTCCCCAGACAAATATTATATGGCTTCATACAAAGATCTATAAGGGCTTAAAGGCATCATTTAACAATGTTAAATCTGAGATGCATGGCCCTACGTGTTATCAGCGTCTGTGATATGGTGTTATATTGAAGCCCTAAAAGAATTCTCTTCAACATGATCATGTAGTGCCTCAAAAAAGTAAAATCTTTGAGTGACCGGTTTTACCATACTCATTTTCCCCAATAGAGTGTAGTGATATAAAAACCATTGGGAAAACAGGTTTTGAAATTTCAAATTCCAAACATAAATATCTTGCTAATCAGATGGGCGATATACGTCATGGAATTCCTGACCGACTGAAAGGTTTATAATTATGATTGAAGCATGACCTAAATCCAGGATTTTGTTTAAAATCTGAGACAAAGATTCCCAATACCTTTAAGCTGTAGCATCTATTTTCAGTTGTATAAGTTCCTTCTTCCCTTCAAATTGTAATCCTTTATCTATCTTCTTCAGAACAATAATTTCTTACATATAAATTTGTCATTCTATCAGAGTCGAATGACAATTCAAGATCTTTACTTATATAGTTGACAATGACAAAAAACAATTAATTTAGGAGAGGCAGGAAATTACAAATCACATTTCTTTTCCTTCCTCTTCATATGCTCATTGTTGTCAATTTTTTAAAATTTCATTTAATATCATGTTTCATTTGAAGCATGAGATAATTGCCTGTAATGCTAATAGACTTGTAATTCAGTACTGCATAAATACAGTTAACAACTATTAATTAGTCATACCTTTACCAAATTGTCCAACTTTTGAAGTTTGTGATAAATTGATTTGTCCTGATATATGTTTCTTGAGAATGTGAAGTATGAAAGCTTACATCTAAAAGTATTCAACAAAGGCCATGATTCAACCAGTCCACTTATCATTCTTATTCTGATCTATTCTTTGGCTAGAATGATTTTTCAGTGCCTCAAATTTCACGTACATGTGACTAAATTGGGAAGATTTAGATATCATTTATAATGCAAACGGAAATGTTATCCAAAGTTGGACGGCCATTGATTGTGTAGTCGGCAGTGCTGTTGTTTGACATTGGCACCTTGACAAAGCTATGTTCTGTGTACCAGTAAGCTTTTAAGTTTCTCTTTCAATTGAATTGAATTCAATCAGTGTTCTTACCGTTTCTTTGCCAGTCCAATCGAACTCGTGTAGATTCGTGTAGCCCTTCTTCTCATAGAGGTCCATAAAGAGCTTTCTTAAGTAGTTGTAGTCTGGCGTCTCAAAGAAATCTAGTCTTCTAACATACCTCAGATACGTCGCCATCTCCTCTGCAAAGAACAAAGAGGAAAAAAACTCCATATTGTTAAAATAGATTCTCTAAAAAAAGATTTTGTTTTACAAGTAATGAAGCTGAATGTGATATGTTAGGAAAGTCAAAGGGACTTTCTCCTGTTCCTACCCTAGTAACAAAAAAATGTAGAATACCTGATGATATATATGGCTAGAGTGCCCATGTCTGTGCACATGTACCTGTATGCGTAACTCCAATAAAACAAAATGTGCAACCAACATGAACTTTTCAACTCTATCATAGTGATACAAATTCCTGAAGAAGAAAAAAACAAGAAAAAGCTATTGAGAAAAGTCAAATTGAAGTAAATTTGTTCACAACCCTCAAAACATTTTAAACATAAAAAATCCTGAGGTGTGTGTTAACTAAGTGAGTGTGCAGATATTAGAATCTTTGTACCTGCAATGTCAAAATGACACAGCTGCCTTTTCGTGTGAAATTAACATTGTTCTTGCTCAAATTTTGATGTATTTTCTGGCACTTACTCACTAGAATATAAGGAAATATTTCAGATTAAGCATGAGAAGAACCTAGAGGAAAAGTCTTTGTCAAAATGAAGTCAAACGTTAGGTTTGCAGACATAAAATTCCCCATCATACTTTTCTTTCAAGTACCAGTTATGAGGCAAATGATGCAATGATATGGGAAAATTGAAGGTGTTTTGTCCTGTATGTGACTTTAATAGGACAATGACTATTTTTATGTATTCTTGATGATCGCATAAAACTGATCGCACTTCTATAGCCAGGATTTTTTTTTTTTATTTATTTATTTATTGTGGTATAAAAAACATTGTACATGGCAGCCTTTCGGCTGAATTGAGTGCAATTTACATAAGTATTAACACAAGGATTGTATTGGTCATAAATGACAGACTACATTGGATTTGATCTTTTGAGTCATTTTCCTGCACAAAATCACAGATCAAAAACAATTCTAGACCACCTGACCCTAATCAGTGTGAAAACATATTGATTTACCATGAGTGCATTGAAAACATTCTAAATCATCACAGCAATATCATTGAAAAATTTCACAGCTTCCACGCTGTAAAAGTTATTACAAATTTGCACATTAGCACAATTAAACTGGCAACAATTTAATAATGGTTGCTAGGGGAACAGCCTCATCAACACAAACAATTATACCTGCCCAATTAATTAGATCAGGAAAGATCCCATAAAATTTCATTATTGATGGAAGGAAGTGTTGTAATGCTGGTGAACCAGGGACATTTCAGAGGATAAAATAATTATGGAGACCGACACAGTAATGAATGTTGTGTACACTTGAGGTATGAGGCTTTGATCGTTCAAACTGAACAGTGAAAAAGGAGCATATTTCGTCTGTTTGGTGCCAGAAGGGCGTTAACTCATATACTTTAACACCCTTCTCGTTGTGAACAGATGATTGGTATTCAATTCAATAAATGGGTTTCTTGAGTATATTTCACTTTAATGGATATATCAACTGGGACAGAAGCTACTAGTAAATGGCTCTGTCCCACATTGATGATTGCAAACAAATAAGATAAACTTTAACAAATGAAGGAAATGCACCATCTGTCATATGACCAGCAGTAAGGGTAAGAATGAATTAAGGACAATGGGTATATATTTCCCCCAAAAAAGCAATCCCAACTTTGGTCCTTTCTTGACAAGTTGAATTCCATGTAATAAATGCATTTCTAGTGTATATTTCATTTTAATAGACATATCAACTAGGACAGAAGCTATTGTTAAATGGCTTTTTCCCACAATGATAATTTGACCAAAAAAAAAAAATATCAACAAATGAAGGAAATGAACAATCTGTCATATGACCAGCAGTAGGGTTAGAATCAAATGGATTGATGACCATGGGTATATATTTTAACAAAAATGCAATCCCAACTTTAGACATTTCAGCAACTCATTGAAGTCCCTGCACTGCCCAACATGTCAACAGTGGTATTATCACTTCAGCAATTAAACTACAAAGTTTAGAAATTTGACCGACACAAAATTGTTCATGCCTTTCTGCCTGGCAAAAGGCCATTTGTGTTGCAAGAAAAACATGGACACAAGAAGTCGAGACATTGCAATCAGAGATATAAATTTGACAGAAACTGAATTTTAACTGAAGTATTACATACATGTGTGCAGAATAGATCTTGTGGGGGACATACCATGTCAACAAAAATCCCTAAACAGACAATTTCAAATGGATAATCCAAGCAATTTAATGAAAAAACTAATGTGCAACTTTAATTTCATTTGAATTAAATTGAATTCAACTGAAATTTGCTGGGTATTGTGTAGACTTCTGATTCCAAAATATGTTATTGCTTTCACTTCCATTTATAGCTAAACATATGACACTAAAGCTCTACAACATTGTGAATAATTCCTGTCTATTGCTTCTTTCCTGGCATTGTCGGCAAAATCAAGGACATAAAATACCTCTATACTAGGGCAACTTGAATGAGCAATAACATAATTCAATATATACAATTTGTGCTTCATCGTAAATGTCATGTATTATCATAAGTTTCACTGAGCAGTATACCTTTTGTTTGCAATGTCAGATGAAGTATTTGCTATCATTTTGGGGAAAAAAGGTTTGCTTTCTCTTGCATTGAAGGTTTGAAGTTGTAAAGAAAGTTGGTTACAGAATAACATCGCAGAAAACTGCTGTATTTTGTCTTCCAACTGTAAATAAAACGGGCATTACCGGCAAAATTAATGACATGAAATATCTCTATACTAGGGCAATTTCAATGACATAACATAAATCATTATACAATTTGGGCTATCATCATGAATGTCATAAGGAGAGGTTGGGGGGGGGGGGGGTGGAGAAAAGGTCTGCTACCATTGGAGGGGGGGACACCCCCCCCCCCCCTGCACGGTCTCTTCGTTCCCTCAATAAGGTCCACCTCTTGTAATGTCTGCACCCTTCCGCCCAGGAAAATTCTAGTTATAGGCCTGAAAAATACCCCATGGTCTCATCTTATAAACAGTTGTGATTAATCACAACTTATTTACGATTGATATCAATCACAACTATGTAGAAATGAGATAGGAGACTGCAAACTTGCGATTGATTGGAGAACTTGCGATTGATTCAGATCAATTGCAACTCTATATAAGACGAGGCCGAAGAATCTTCAACATAATGACCATGATCATTTGATAGATCATTCCATGACGACCAATGAAACAACAAATTTTGTAAGGAAACTATAGTTTCAATGAGGTGTAATACCAATACACCTAGTGTAATTTTTTCCTGCAAAGCAAAATTTCTAATGACGAAAGACGGTACCAACCTGGGTAGTTTTCACAAAGAACTTCGATAGGCGTGGCTCGTTTCGTGTCTCCAATCTTCTGATACCTTTCCTTCAGTGTGTCAGCCTGAAAACAAAAAATCAAATGTAGGTTTTTAAAAGAGATACACAAAAAAAGGGGTATATACAGGGGTGATAGTAAGCACTAAATTTTTTTTTTCCCCTCAACTACACCCACCTTGAGTAAAACAAAAAAAGAGGATTCGGGGGAAAAAATGGCATCTAACAACATTCCCCCCTTTTAAGTAAGAAAAATGTGAAAAAATAGGGGAAAATAGGGGAAAATAGGGAAGAATAGGAAAGAATAGGAAAGAATAGGGACGAATAGAGAAAATAAGGGTACAAATCGGGAAAATGAGGATAAAATAGGGGGGGGGGGAATTGGGTTTTAAAAAATAATCGGGAAAAAATAAAAATTCAGGGAACCAATATAAATCGGTTTTTATCAGGCCTGTATATACAATAAACAGTGATCTAACGTTGAGGACAACATATGCATAATAATAATAAAGAGTACAGTGATTTTAAGATATTTTTAGAAAAGAAAGTGAAACAACAAGTACATGATATAAGTAAAAAAAAATAGTTGTCACGATCACTGCATTGTCGATGACCTAGATATTTATGCAACTGAATTGAAGACAAAATATTTGCTCTTTCTTTTGTATCGATTCTTGGACAATCATTCAGTGGTTTAATCATTCGACTGGAAAAGAGAAGGTTGTGGGTTTGAGCCCTTACATAGCAATAGTACCCTTTGGCATGACATTTATCTACATCAAGCACTCTCCACCCAGGTGTTAAAGGCATTGTTTAGCAATGCCAAATCTGAGATGCGTGACCCTACGTGTTATCAGCATCAGTGATATGGTGTAATACTGAAGCCCTAAAAAAATAGTAAACTGTATCAGTCTGATAAATGACATTTTATACTCTGTGAACTATTTTCTTCCCTTACAGCTCCACATATTGTGGTAAAACCGGTCACTCAAATATTGTTACTTTTTTGAAGCACTTAATAATCATTTTGAAGCGCAATTGTTTTAGGGCTTCAGTATTACACCATATCACAGCCACTGATAACATGTAGGGCCATGCATCTCAGATTTCTGAAACTGGAAACATTGTTAAACAATAGCTTTAAGCTCTATGCAAATACGGCTATTAATAATTAGTCTACAGTCAACATCGTGACATTGAACATGGAGGAATCCTCTCACCTTTAATCCCTGCCACGGTAAGCTGCCTCGTAGAAAATACATGAACATGTGACCTAAGGCTTCTAAGTCGTCTCGTCGACTTTGCTCTGAAAGAAGACAAAACAAAAACAGGATATGAGAATATATATACAAATAAATAAGCGTGTTTGGCTGGATACTCACATAGAGTAAGGTTTACATTGATGTTATTGATTGAATCAAATTCATTCCATTTCTTATCAATTGTTTACACAATAAAGAACATAGTTGACATAGTTCAAAATTATGAAATGAAACAGGAACCTCCTGAAAAGCATAGCTTGTTTCAACATAAAGCAGAAGGTTGTCTTGTTATTATCCAGGAATGTAAAATTTTCTCTCAACAGCTGCAACTCAAATTAAATTGAAGGGGTTTTAATTCATACTCTGCACTTCTTCTACAGTCACAAGTTTAGAATACTACCACCGGTACTTCTACTTCAAATACTACTATTAATGGTTGATATTTAAGAATTAGTACAAACGGCTCTTCATTCTATCCTTTTTCTCTTTCCTTAAAAAATAACTGACATATAAATTGGACTAGTTACATATGCTATTGTGTTTTGGGGAACCACAGTGCATTACATGCCCCATACACACAATGCTCACTTTCTAGACATCCGATATGCACTGCGCAAATTCTGTTAGATGCGCATCCAAACGTCTATTGCACTTCAGTAGAAACATGCCCATGAGCGTTCAAGCTGAAATTATCTCTTGAACATGATTCTGTTACTTTCTGGGTCTTCTTTGGACACACGGTTATACAATATACCATTAACCCACCACTTACTCCTAACCAGGCCATTGTAAAGTGGCAATGTTTTCCTGCAACATATGTGAACAAATCTTTACACTTTATAAATGTGATTGTCATTTTCCTGTGAATCATTATCTCACCTAGATCATAACTGATTAATTTATGAATATTTTGTTACTTTGAAAAATGTTACATGCTTTCAAGTAATAACAATTTATGCATCCTTCTCTCTCTCCTCTCCACTTTCCTAAAACTGTTTGCATGGAATATGACATTTCTATGTATTATCTTATTTTTATAATCATTGTATGATTTCTGATTGGTCAAATAAATAATAATAATACTCTCCCAATTCATGTTTTACTTACCTTTCCCTAAATGTGTGTTGATGCTCATATACCTGGCCGTGCCCGTTAAACTCTTGTGTTCTCTGTAGGGTATATGTTTGTTGGTCTCTGGGTCGATATACTCCTTGGCCAAGCCAAAGTCGATGATGTGGATGGTGTTTTGCGTCTTACTCGAACTCCTGCCGATCAGGAAGTTTTCTGGCTTCACGTCGCGGTAGATGAGGTGCTTACTATGTACATATTCTATTCTGTGAAGCTGTGAGAAAGAAAATAATTAAGTATAGTGTATAAGTATAAGATGTCATTTATCAGACTGACAAACAGTTTTAAAAATGCATATTGGCTGTACAAATGCAGCCTAAATCTTCATGCTTATATTACTTCAACTGGAGTTGATAAAAAATGAAATCTCTATTGTCAAATGTTATTATACAAATATTGACTGCTCATGAGGATGATGGTGGGAACTATCACTCCCAAGGTGGTGTTCACACCGGTCCTTCTATCACCCCCGAGGCGAAGCCGAGGTGGTGATAGAAGGGCCGGTGTGAACACCACCGAGGGAGTGGTAGTTCCCACCATCATCCGATTACAGAGCAGTCCATATTTGTTTTATATACCTCATCCTTTTTATTGATTCATGATTAGTTCTAGCTGTAGGTCTAGATCTAGCACTTAAAAACAGGAAACTAGATCAAGAGGAATTACTCACCAGAATAAGAAAATCCAACATCAAGTCCAAGGCAAGAGTATTGAATTCCTACGCGCTGCGCGTAACCGCGCGATTGCGGTAGCCTAGCAACTCAAACAATTTGTGTGCGCAACTAAGTCGCGGGAGGGGTTAGGGGTCCTATCCCGGGGTTTGATAGTAGCTATCAAACCCTCTGACGTAATGATACTTGATAGATCGAAATGCTCCTTGACATGTGATATAGTTTTGACCAATCAGTGAATGACAATCTATGTATGAGGTATATAATATCTACTATGTAATAGGAACCCATATTCCAGGTCTTTCTGAAACTTATTCAAGGTTACAGTATGTATGATCGATACAATGGAGCTACATTTCACGGAACCTCCACACAGGAATGAACTTTCACTTTGAAGGAATAATAGATGTATTTCTTGTGGCTAAAGATAGCATGCAACCATTTAGGCTTTGAGTATTGCCAATTGAAAAGACTAATGTCTCTGATATAATAATCCATCACCTTTGTGAACCCTTTAGTCTTTATAACAACGTTTTCTTACTTATTCTTCCTGAAAGGATGCTAGATAAAAGTGAAACTATGTTCAAACATTGACTACTTGCTTCCAACTAATGACGCACATTATCTGCATTAAATTGCACAAGGTATGAAACCGAAACCAAAGCTTAATGCATTTAATGCTATAAACATACATTACTGGTACTCAAAAAGACTGTGCAGTCAACACCAACTGTACAGGCAAGAGCATAGGACTGTTTTTGAGGGAGAACTACCTGTTATGGCCAGGTCACACATAGACGACGTCACGGGCCATGCGTCGTTCCCCGCGCGTCCCGTATGTGTGACCGCCCCATTACATTTATAGGTCAAAGAGGTATTCAAGTCTTGGACCAAGTAGCTCCATGACCACATCATTGAACATTTGCTATTAAAGATGTTCATCCATGGGTATATAGTCGTTCGCGAAGTAGGCAACTTGCTGATATCTACATAACACTGAGCCAATGGGTACCACGCTCCTGTGCGTACGTCCGTGTGCTGCCCTCTATACACCCACGCATGAGCAACTTTAACATACCGAATTGAAACAATTGTGTGGTCAACTTACCAATTGTGTAGACAAGAGTAGGACTGTTTTGAGGGAGAACTGCCTGTTACACAGGTCAAAGAGGTCTTCAAGGCTAGGACCCAATAATTCCATGACCATGGCATTGTATTTACCGCAGGGCCCAAAGTAATGCACTTGAGGGATACCCTCTGTAGAAATGACAAAGAGAGAGATAAAAATCATGATTAGACAATGAATTAAATTCAATCATTAAAGAGGAAGTTTTTAATGGAAACAGAAAAATGAGAGAACAGGTCAGTGAAATTTTTAGTAAAGTCAGATAAAAATAATTTTAGTCGGATATTGCACAAACTTTCACTGATTTGTTTCTCTCATTTTTCTGCTTTTTCCTGCATTTACATGTGTATTTAATACCAGAAAATTATCAGAGTGGATTGCCTCTTTGATAATTCAGTTTAAAAAGATGCAAACACTACAACATATAAAAAGATACATGACAGAAGCTTTAAATCTGAATCTCATTAAAAGCGCTAATTCACATTCCTTCTTGTAAGTTTCAGATAAAGGTCAAAATAAATTCATCCTGACACATGAAAAGAGATGCTTCATCAACATTTACATTTACTTGTGACATTCTTAGTATATCATATTCATATCACAAATTTAAGATAGTTCTGAACACTGTTTATATAATATATGTACTTTAGTCTGCTTTAATACTGTAAACATTTTCCCTTTGCAATTTTACGCAGTAACATGAAATAAATCAATAACAATTTTTGTTTTCTTCAGGGGGGGGGGGGGCGGGGGCTACCACATGATGTAAATACACATTCATGAACAAAATGCAAAACAGAGATTTCTTTAATCATGTTCTTAAATTCTTTGATAAAGAAGGTGTCAACAAAACAAAAGAGATAAACTAGAAATGCAATCGTGTCAGAACGATGTGCGTGCAATGACGCCGTGTTTCTACGTGTCAAACGAAAGAGCTTCTCCCGGACTATCCAGAGCAATTTGTACGAAGTCGGTAGCTTCTGTGGTATTGGAAATAGGTAGGGCGAAAGAAAGGCCTCAACAGTGATCTTGATGGGATGGTAGTGACTATGCCTACGAAGTTTGAAAGAAATTGGGATAGGGGAAAGAACCTAGAAAGGGCTCGCAAGCACTGCTTGCAAAAACCAATGGGATTTGGTGCATGCATGTTCGTCATTGCAATAAAGATCGTTCTGGGGGCCAAAAGCGTGAACCCGATATGCCCCATAGACAATGCGTGTAATGCATGGGCGGAAAACGTACAGGATCTGTATTATGACTGGAGTTAAATTGTTTTTTCTCTCTCTCTTTCTGTCTCTTAATGGGCCGTATTTGGTATCATTAGAAAGAGAATTTCATGGTTGTTATTGTAAACCACTCTCTTTTTTTCTTTGATAATCCTATCGAAACACGTGATGTAAAATAGATTTATAGGACAAAATGGCGTCTTAAATGGCCCCCTTGACCAATTTCAAAAATCCGGCCAAGAGGTGCCCTGCGTATTGGAACTCGGCATGTCACTGCAAATTTTCAAGGAAAAAAAAGGACGTTTAAGGGGCGAAAAGTAGTCTGAAAAAATGATGTCTTAGTCGATACGTGTTAGATTTGGGCGGAAACTCGGCGGAATTCGTATAGTGACCTTTGTTCAAGTGCGATTTACTCACAATTTTCTGTGTGAACATATACTATACTTGGTATCATGCGAAAGGGCACTCCATTGCGGTCAGTTTGACACCATTGTTATCTCCGCGCAATGTATTGCACGCATTAAACGCGCTATTACGTAATGCATAGTAAATTCATCATTTTTGGCGATAACCTTGCAACGAGGGCATTACAATTTATTAAACGTGACAGACAGTTGTCACGTATCTGGATACATATGTGTGCCAAGTTTCATTGATGTAGGTATAAAGATCGCTATTTTAGAGCAAGTTTAAGTTATTTTGGAATTTTCTTGAAAATGGCGAATTTGGAGGGCATTTTTCTCAAAGTCAGTCAGTGTAAGGGTATATAATTTTGTATATGGCTGGAAAGGGCATATCTTCAAGTATCTAAATCCAAAAAAGGGTACGGATTTGCCAAGCCATAATGGAGATACGGCCATAGAAAGAAAGCCAATTCCCAGAACTTTAGAGGGCGCTATTTATGTTGTGCAAAGCCATTGGAGCGTGAAATTTGGCATGGCTATGTGCAATTATGAAATAAAGATACTGTAAGATTTAAATACAAAACGGAATTTATATGAGAAAGTTATGGCAGTTTTAGATTATTTAGGGGTCATTTTTTCAAGAATTTGAGAGATTGTTGACGGAGACGGTTTCAGATTTGAATTTTGAGTATAAAGATGGCATTTTGAAGGGCAGGTTATACGTCGCAGATTAAAGAACATCTCTGAGACTATCTAGAGGAATTTGTTAGAAGTTTGTAGGATCTAGGATAGTGGAGATAGGAAGGAAGATATAAAGGCCTTAAAATGGACCAGAAACGGACAAAATGGCGCCTGGACGGTCATGCATGAGTGATTTCCAAAATCGAAGAATGTAGTGACCTTGATGAGATGTTAGAGACTATGCCTGTGAAATTTGAAAGGAAAAGGACATGAGGAAAACACCTAACTAGGAATCACAAACACTACGTGCAAAACGAATGCGATTTCCTGACGATAAGGATAAGGATAAGGAAAAGGAAAAGGAGAATATTAATGGGGCAGAATGTGAACGAAAACAAGGCAATGACGAAGGTCGCCATTGCAAAAAAGGGAGAATATCATATCCATCCCTTTCTCATATATATGGGTATTTGCTCTGCATTATGAACTGAGAGCCAAAGGAGGGGAAACTCCCGCATGTGACTTGCTTGCTCCCCCGCTGCATGCACAGTTGCATATTCATGTCTGTATACACTGTATATCCCTAGCAGGCATTCTGCCTTCTAAGTTCGCTGAATATCATTTACATTAGACCCCCATTACACACAGGCACTCCCGTAATGCTACATGCACTCGTCGGTGTACACAGTGCACTATTTCAATAGCAGCTAGGGTTGAACGTACAGTATAGGCATCTGTATGTATATGTATGCAGGATGACTTTATACATTTAATATAAAGTGCTTTCCGCGTAACGATGCACTTATTGCAAGTACAATTTTATGCACGAAGTCAAATTGAATTTATTCTCTTTCGCAGAAGATATATAAGATAGTTGTGCCTAGCAAACGGCAGACTCAGAGTAGGCTTAATAAATCTTGATGGCATACAGGCCTACTCTTTATAGTTATGCAATAGGCTATCAATAAGATTATATCTTTGTTTTAAAATCATGAAAATATCCTTATTTGGTCAAGAATACCTGGATAAATACAATCATGCTTGTTTCATAAATGATTAACCAAATATCCAAACTTCATTTGATTTATCTGCAAATATCTGCAAATTAATTTTGTGCCTTTGGGAATGGCATTGTCGGTTAAACAAAATTAGTGTTAAAACACATGTGTTTATTAAATATAAAAGACTTTATATTATAAAAATTTGTATTTTAACAATAATTTTTGTTTAACCCACAATGCCAATCCCAAAGGCACAAAAATAAGGACTACCGTAAGAGGATTACTTTGCAACTGGATGCAGGAAAGAGGAAGAGAGAGAGCTAGAGAAAGAAGATTAATTTGGAAAAATATAAGACGCTTATAAATGAAAGAGAGCCTCCATTATCAGATTACGTTCTATCTCCACTTGCGTCTGAATAGCTTTGACTATTTATCTTCATCAATGATGGGGCATTAATGTGTATATCCGAAGAGGGATTACCCGCGTTGCCATGGAAACAGCCAATATCAGATGTGGAATCTTAATGGCTGTACTAAATACACAATAGCTGCATTTACACTGCGAGCAAAAACCGTTGGAGAATTACATTCAAAGGATTTAACTTCAATGAACAATAATGAAGAAATGAAATTTTCATCAGTTACCTGAGTAATTTTTCAGTATAGTCACATTGAATGAAGCATAAACAAATATGTATTTTGTAATACAGTGGAGGAATAAAACTGTTCACTCATACTAATGCAGCGATATTTGCAATGTCTGATGGAGAATGGCTACCTTCATTGTACAGGATTATGGAAAAAATGGAAAAAATTGAAAAAGTGGAATATTATTTTTTTGGTAAAGCACATATAGCATCCAACAAAGCTCCAAAAAAAAAATAATCATATTTTGTGAAGCAGGAGAAGGATATAACTGTGCTCTCATACAGATGCAATCTTTGTTCTCTTAAGACGGTGAAGTACAATCACAAGACTTTTCTTCAGTGACGAGGCATATATATGGCAGTACAGAATTGCCATAATAATTTATTAAGAGTAATTTTGAGTAAAGTGAAATGAAATTGCACCAAAATGAAGCAGTAATGGTTCCACTTATCCCTAAAACAATCAAAATGAAAGAAAATTTGTCAACAGTAGGCTCTACTATTACAAAATATCAACTATCTACCATGGACTATTCCTATGGAATTCTCTTCCGTTTAACATAAATTTACAACCTTCCCACATATGAAGACAAAGTACATTGTATAAGTATATGAAATTATTGCTGGAAATTGAAGACTTTTATTAATTTCATTGGATTATGTCAGTAACAAAGATCACTAAATTTAAAAATGCTATTTATAAGAAATTTTGACACATCACATTTTGCTAAATGTTTTCACGGTTTAATTGTTCAGAAAGTATGTTCCTAGTCCAAATTACATCAATAATGGGTTAAATACATGTACATGTTTAATAATCTTAGCACCTGACATGCAGCTCATATACCAATCAAAACCGAAAGCTCATTGCAGAGTATTTCCTTTTTAAGTATGGGTAACTGGCCAATACACATTAATCCCAACATTTATCACCAATACATTCGACTTGAGTGAATGCTTTCGACAGCTTCCCTTTGCCATTCAGGGCAGAGAATGATAATTGTCACGCAAGATAGACGGTAGCATCCAACGAGACATGGGGGTATTCGAGTGACTCACTCGATAAACTATCGTCATGTTTGTACTCGGAGTAAAATGGCACATGAAATGATGGGCCGAGAATGCTTGGACATTTAGAGTGTGCATATAGTAAGTAGGGAGTGAGTTAAAGCCCCTGGCCCCTTGGCATCTCAAAGGCATTATAATAAAAGGGCTGTTTACATTGGTGAAATTATATAGGAATTTATCATGATATTTTGATGAAAACATAGATAGATAATTGAAGCGAACTTAGTATTACTTTAAAAGTGTTAAAACAGAACTTTTCCTCCTTATGACTTATGATATTTTGAATGTCTGTTTGACAATGCATACATAGAAAGCACAGCTTGAAATTTGGCACAATTATATACATAAGCTGAGGAATACTATAAATAATTTATGGAAATGATTTCACACATTCTTTTCTTTGTTAACTTGCATATCACTTTGGACCGATTTTTTAATATCATTTAAAATCAAATAGTGACTTAGAACGTGAGAAATTCCTTAATAGGGCCCATTTAAAGGCCTCAGAATAATAGATAAAAACCCTCATCAATTTCAAAATATCTTCACAAAGTTCTCGTACATATATGCAGCAATGTTTGTATATTAACTTGTTTTAATTAATCAGGTCCAGAATGAATGTTTTAAAATCTGTATACGCATAAAACTGATTTTAAAATGTGAAATAAAGGGGCCGGGATTTCGGGGGCGCCCATGTGTCCTAGGCACCTAGTATCAAGCCCTGATATAGCTCCACATGTACGTGTACTAGTCTTCGACTTGGGAGTACTTCATGTGATAATGACATTGACTCATCCGCAATGATGACTACACATTGAGACTAAGCATGGGGGCACGGTCAAACATGACTCAATACATTGAAGTATCATTAGGGGAACCCTGTAACTACTCAGCTTTCACACGACCAGAGAATCACTCAAATTGAAGTGCGTCCATAAAAAAGAATGCAGTCATGTTTCCAACATACCAAACCACAGAATAAGGTCTTCTTGAAGTATCATACGCTTTTAGCACTAGCATAATTTGTAAAGCTAAGGGTAAAGGGATAGAGAGAAAAAAAAGGCGGGGGTGGGAGAAATGGCCCTACCTATTTGTTACTGGTAAGCTAAGAAGAACAACAGCAGGGATAAGATACAGGAGGGGAGAAGAGGGTACTATATTCCTACCTATTTTTTCAGCTATGGGGAAAACGACAGCCCTGGATAAAATAGGACGGGGGCAGAATAGCCCAACATGAACATATTTGAAAAGCTAAGGGAGCATGGTCAAGGCTAGCCCTACTTTTTTTCTATCGCAACCCCCCCCCACCCCCTTTTTTTCTTCTCAAGTAAGCTTGCACCATAAACGGTACCTTTATACCTGCCCCTGAAAGAAAACCTGGTTAGCTAGGCAATTACATAGGGCAGTTTTGTATCTATAAAAAAAGACCAATATCAAGTTCAATAACTTCCTACCAAATCTGCAAACCATAACAAGTTTTTCAGAGAAAAGATATTCTAATCTAGTTTCCGTATAAATTCAAACTAGATAGAGTTGCCTATGTCAAGAGCACCTGGCGCTGAACCAAAGTAAATACAATGTTTTGCAGGCGGGGTAACACCTGCACATGTGCAGCCCAGACAGTTATCACTATCAGTAAACATACGCTAAATAGTGTGCATGTACGCACCAGCACGATTTCAAAGAATTCTACATTGTGTCTCTGCAACCACAAATCAAAGACAAACTGTTGTGGGGGGATGGGCGTTAACAAATCAGTTAATAGGCCTAGAAAAATCAAGGGTACATGTAGCTCCATGTAGCAGATACCCATAATAAAATGCATGGTCGCAGACATTTCTTGATCATGTTACGACATGTACATTCTACATCAAAAGGGCATCTGACAGAGGTGCAATGTAATCTTTCTCCACTCGTTAATTACTTTATTATCTAATATAGGGCGTTGTATAACCAGACAAGTGATACACACTGTTCTTGACCTTGTTTCATAAGGGACTTTTAGATTTGCGTGGACTGACACGTGTGACGCAGTTCGTTCAAGGCAGTGCATTAAAAGGACGTCGATCGTAGCAATCCACATTGTCTTCGTGCAAATCTAAAAGTCCCTATTATATTCCATCTCTACTACTGTAACACATAATGTGCTACATGTACATTTATGTTGATGAATAAATGTGTCGCCATTATATGACTCAATCTGAAAATTTTGCCAAGTGAGTGCCCACAATTCCTCAGAAATTAAGATATTTTTGTAATAATTTTATTATGTGCAAAGTTTATTTGTATAGTTTCTTGAAAAAATGAATTATGTATGAAATCAAATGTAATATCTTTGTTTACCTTTCTGTTGGAAATGAAATAAATATGAATATGAATATGAATATGAATTAAAGTATATGGTTCTATGCTGGGCTCTATACCAATTTGCCACAATATACTGAGCTAAAATAGTCTTGAAATATAGTAACACATATTAAATCAAGGGTAATTCTCACAGTATGTAACAAAATTCAAACAGAATATAAAGACTAGGATATTGCTGGGAGTCTGCCTTGGATACATTTTGTATTTTTTACAAGTTGGGACTTATGGGTGCGTTCAAGCAATTTTTTGAAGCTAGAATCACAAACATAAATCACGAATCAAAACGCCATTACAAAACACGGTTACTGCTGGAGATTGTTCACACAATTTTCCATCACCGATGATTCTCGCTCAGTATAGGTCAACTTCGGCGCGTGCTTTCTGAATTTGTTTACGGTCGACTGTCAAATCGGCAGCAAGACACTATAATGACGTCATAGAATCATGATTGAGATCTTTGTTCGTTCAAGCAATTTTTTGCGACCGTGATTCTGCAGAATCATGTAACTTAACGCATCTTTTTCAGTGTTTCATGCTTGTATTTTGAAACATGTTTATTTTTTACGACCGACGTAAAATCGCTTGAACGCAACAAGTTTTAATCTAAACGTCTTAGAAAACCACGTGGAGAAAAAGTGTCGCTTGAACGCACCCTAAACAGAGTATGTGCTATTAATAATTAAGCTAACTCTGTCATTCTTGTTAGATATGACGAGGTAAACCGCTGCACAAAAACCACCGCGTTAAAAAAAAAAGTATTTAATTGCAATTGCAAGCAACAATGGTTCAATGCGTATTGACTTAGCTTGGTGTAATATAAGATATGAAATGTGAAGTATATTAAACTTTATGTCAACATAAAAAACATACAGCTGTATATCTGAACAAGCCACAAGGCTTTAGTGCCCCAAGACTCCCACGCCAACAGTTTGATCATAACTTATTAATGACGTTTCATAGTCTTAATTGCACTTTCAGTGTTATTAAGAACTCAAGATTGCTGATAAAGACAAGTGAACAAGGTCGATAGCTTTCGTATCACAATCCTCCATTCCCAAAGACTACATGAATACAAACTGTTTCTTACTCTCTGTTTATACTACCAAATACATTGCATGGCTGTCAACTAGACTGAAGACCACTAATTAGCTATACAGTATCTAGTCTGAAAGTTGTATTCAAGACATGTATCGGGAAACGTTGTAAAGTGAAATGCATGTTTTATCAAACTTAGGGTATATGTTTCAGAGTATTTTCCCACCGTAACAAAATCCCAGGGACTAGTAATATTCTATTAGGCTTGATAAAGAGTCCGGATTCTATTCCAGCCCGACACTTGTAATTCCAGGAAAATCACATTTACTGGGTGGGGCTTTCAGTGAGTGAGAAATGATGATTGGCCAGGTGACAGGTCAACTGTCAGGTCAACCGACCTCTTTAAAACTAGTTTTTTGATACAATATTATCTTTCATGTACATGTACATTCCTTTCGCTGTACGATGATACTTCATACAGCGTTTCTTTATACAAGTTTTGTACAAATTTATTTGGTGTGAACAGGTCCTTTATGTTACATTCTACAACATATCAGGTGTTGGAGACGGCATGTTCAGCAAGGGACATATGCCACTGACAATGATCATGGGCAGACAGACAGCATTCGCATGACTCAACCTGAAATTGCATGAACCTGTACCTACATATGTAAATGTATGTTCAATCTCTGTTTTCAACCATTTGAAGAAGTGGGGTTCTCTGGACATATATTCCTAACCATGTTGTTCTTAAATTGAGATTTACTTACAGTGAGAGGCAAAGTTGAGTTTTAATTTGGCCACCTCTACTATTCTAAAAATAAACTTTGTTCCAAAATATCAGTTCCTGTTAACTTCCTTGCAGGGCTTCAAATATTCATGTTATACAGAACTGATTTGATTAAAAGATACTCACATTAAACAATCAACAAAAAATACACGCCCATAAAATTTAACAATAGTACACTTCTCTTATTTCAACTATGCAATGCTATACTCGCGAATACATATGTACCTCTTAGAAAGAGATCTTTTGAATTGAAAAATAATTCCAAAGACAGAAAATGTTGTGTTTTAATCCTTGCTCACTTGACTGAATTTTCATTTCAAAATAGAAGTGTTTATGTTATTAATTCAAACTATTCAATGGTATTTAGCAGCAATTTGTAAAAGGTAAAACAGTTTGAAAAAAGGGAAACATTTGATTATGGTTTGTGGTATATGTCTGAACAGAGAATGCAGCGAAATACTCCATTCCCAAATGTCGTCAATGAAACCACAAATCTAATCAACATTTGAAGCTCGAAACGTCTCATCTGCCTTAATAAATAATGAACACTCGTGTTAATTTACAAGTGCTGTGCTATCCTTGAAAAATACTTCCACCCTGCACATTCACACTACCCAAATTCATTGTAAAGCTATACAAAAACCAGTTAGCTATACGATAGTTTTTTCCTAGTCTAAAAGTTGTCTAACAAAACATCAAATAGCAAAATGCATGCTTGAGCATCATTCAAGACGAAAACATGATAAAGAATTTAGGTCCTATTCTCTTTTGAATGTCTCATCGCACAAAAACAGTATAAATGGGCGGGGCTTATCATGAGCATGCACTGGTGATTGGGCAGCTGTCATGTCAACTGATCTCCATATTCCACTTTTTTAAATATAAGTTAAACCCCTCCCAGAGTTTACGCCCCCCTCAAGCTCCATAATGATTCTTTATAACACGTTTTTTAAATACGATTTTTCGTATAAATTTCCTCCTGTCTGAACACACTACACGTCAGCATCGTACATCATCATGCAGGCCTAATGGGTCGTACAGGTAAGAAATTGATCAACTGTACTTTGGACAATGGTAACACATAAATACTTCATCTATTCTTGTGTTACCATGGGGCTACAATGCCCACCGTCAAACCTTCCGATCAATAATGCATGCCCCTATGCAATCTATTCGATGCCGTTTGGCAAATTGACTGTGGATAAGAACACTGTCGACCAATGGCATGTTTTGTAAGCACATTACAAATCTGTGTTGGTGTCGTTTGCCTGCATTCATGAAAACAAATTGGATCTGTTCTGTTGTGTCTTGAGAGACGCCATTTGTGTTTTTGACAATGTTTGGTGCTTTTCATGTTGTGTCCAACTTTGAAAAACATAGATGAACACTAAAAAAGACACTCTTTTAAAAAACGTGATTATTTATAAAATGGTATGTATTTGAGGCAAAGGAACAATCATAAACAAAGGTAATGCATACAGAGAACCCAGAGTAAATCAGCATCAGCTAAGAAAAAAAGAAGAAAAAAACAACAAAACACTTTATTTTAAAGACCGTATCCAGAAAGTCTGGTATGCCTACATGTATCATCATTGATATGGTGTGCATGTGTTAGTTTCATACACATAAAATCGGTGTTACTCAAATTAATTCATAAAACCGTAGAGGTATGATATCAAGTTTAGTTTCATTGAATCCTATACAAAGGAATGATTTCTATTCTTAAGGTGATCAAAAAGACAATGTAGACATTAAATACATCTAAATCACAAGACACAAGAAGTCACTAGTCATCAAATCCTGCAAGTCTGATGATATCCCTCTTTAAAAGATTTTGTTTGTGTCGTTGTCATCATACCTCTGTCCCTAGTCCCACACTAGTCTCCTGGCTGTTGGGGGCCACTTGGTTTGCTGTTGATCCCAATCCCATTGGATGTTCATTACAAAGGCCATGCATATAACTGATCAATTCCAGAGCGATTTTGAATGCAGATTGGTTATTAGTGGAACGCAAGGGTTGCTATTATTTCAGATGGGCCACAGGCAGTTGGGAAGGGAATTGAAAAGTAGACAGGGATAATGACAAGGAATTACAGGCAGAACATGTGTGTCGACATGCACAGGAATAGGAAAATAAAAGGAGGAAAATCTTTATGGAGCGCCTGGAACGATTTATGGGAAGTACAAGACCATTTTTGGATAAAAATGATTTAAAAACTTCTTTTTTTTCTTTCTCACACAGTCTTGAGAGCAGCTAAATTAAAAACAAGATATTACTTAGAGAGTAAAATAAATACATCCATGAGCATTTAATAATGATCAACATTAAAAAGGGTAATTATTCCCTATTTAAATAAGAATAACAAGAATCTTATTTGTACGGTGGAAAGAATACCCTTTAGTTATTGTCACAAGGAGAGGATAAGTTGAAAGAAAGTCCATGCTAATGCCATGGTACATGTAAATGCACTATAATCATGCTCCCTATGATCTCTTGGGCTTATTTTTCAACAAATACTTTCACAAGTTACAAAGAAGCACCTGTAACTGCTCCAAAGAGCTCTTGAAATGAAGGGGGAAAAAGATAAATCATTCCTTTGAAATCTTTTGAAATTTCAAAAAGAAATCCTGTCATCATGAAGTATTTTTTTTGTTACATTGATAATAACTACATGTACAGTACAATATTGGTGTGGGTGGGGTAGTCAAAGCAAACATATTCTTCAAACAGTACATATCTTGTCTAAACACTTGAAATTTGTAAGAATTATTATTACATTTAACTCAAAGAATGGGTAAAGGTCATTATGTAAGGACCATTAATAGAGCTGATTTAATTTGTTATTTACTGTAATGTTGGAAGTGCTTTGGTCGCCTCGGTTACATTGTAACCGATAAGGGGCTTTATAAGAAACATTTAGTTTTTTAGTTAAAAAAAAAATCCTTCACAACAAGAAGATGATTTTTTCTTCTTCCACGTACAGGTAACAGTTTCTTTCACGAATCACAGGTGAGACACACCTGCAGCACTCTCCCCTTCACCCCCCCCCCCCCCCCCCCCGGCCTCGCCATAAATTCTACTTGATATGTTGCAACAGCAAAATCATTAGTATTCAAACATTTAAGCATAAATTACAGGGAATGATTTACTTTATTGGTGTACAGGTAGTTCTATAACAAAATGAAGATATCATCATTCACTGTTGGTAGAATGACAACAACAAAATTTTAATTGGTCACCATCGCACTACATTGTACATTATATTCTTCTTAGCCTAGATAGGTTATAATATGAGTGACAGTGAATGAATCACATTCTATTGTTTGATCACTATAGGGTGGCTTGTTATGATGACAACCATGTCAAGGAGCTGATTATACCTGCCACCACTGGCTATAAATAACAACCCCACAATCCTCGCTCAGTCCGTCTTGACGACGGCATGCATCCAGGCAAGGCAAAGTCTATCCCCGCATATGTTCATGTGCACTTGGGAGTGTTAACTCCCAGTCAATTTTCTGTTGCTAGGGAGAGACGGTGCTGGTTTTGATGAGTGAGCGATGAATGCAGCCAAGCTGCTCTTGGGTGAGGATGCATAATGTTGACTTGAGATGGATGTGATGACCTCCGGTAGTAGTGAGGAGAGGATTAGCCGGTGGTAGGGAGGGCATCATCCATCTTTCTCTTAACTGATGGAAAGGATCTCCTCCCCACCTACCTGTCTCGATCTCTTTATTTTCACTCCATATCTATCCATCTATCTATCTTCCACTCCATACACAAGCAAGCTTACAAGTCAATCGTGGCTTTTAGAAAATACATGTTTCTTTCATTGTATTTTTACTTAGTTTCACATCTATTAATATTTTGTTATTATTTTTCAGAGTGCAACTTGAAATAGGAGACGTGGCAATAACCACAACTATACAACTAAATGTCATTCAACGAACAGAGTTAGAATTTGGAGGCACACCCTGATGAAACCAAAAAGGAAGTCATTTTTCTCCTGATGAAAGTGTGGTCAACCACTGGTTCTGTGATACTCTTTTCACACTGGTTTTGCTTAACCCCGTACTTTGCTTAGCCCCGTACTATCCTTAACCCCGGACTATTTTTTGGGGCTTTTCACACACGCTGTTTTTAGTCCCGTACTAGCGCCTATTCCGGAATAAGAAAATACCTGCTGTTCTCACTGCATTTCGTTAACCCCGGATATCGTGAATGTTATGATTGGACATACTTCGCATCTGGCCAGCTGCGATACGCTCCATTGCGTAGTACCGGACTATTTTTCGTTTCTGTTCTCATTCATTTGCTTAGCACCGCAATTGCGGGGTTAGCAGGAGTTAGCACCACAATTGCGGAGTTAGCCCTGCTATTTTGCAGGGTTAGTTAACCCCGTACTATAGGTGGGGTTAGCCAACTTTAGCCCACTTTGGTAAAAACCAGTCTGAACAGAAAGTGGAATAGGCTTAACCCTGTTCTATAGGTGGGGCTAAGACCCCCCCCCCTTAACCCCACCTATAGTACGGGGTTAAGCAAAATATTGCCAGTGTGAAAACAGTATGAGCTACGCATATTGTTAATCAGATTTATACTTAAAACAGAGTTAACATTGTATTTAAGAGAGAAGGAGAGAGAGAGAGAGAGAGAGAGAGAGACAGCGAAAGAGAGTGAGTGAAAGAGAATTAAGGAAGTAACATAATAATGAAAATGTCAATTAAAAATTCACATCACTGTTTATTAGACCTACATGTCCATGTACAGTACATGTATATCATAGGTGCCAGGCAAAATGTTGATAATACTATATTCAACATACATGTACTGTCAAGTTACAAATATGAGCTATGAAATAATATTTTCTGCTGAGAGTCAGAGCACTACATGTATTACTGAACACCCTTCTGACTCTCAGTCGATGATATCTGATGCACAAATGAAAATCAGAATCACTGGAGCAGGAAGAATAAGAACTAGATTCCAAGTCATTAAAAGAAATTAAAAGCTAAATATGCCATTATGCTCCATCTCAGTTCTGAAGGAAAACAAATGATTCATTTCTAGTCTGCCTTTAACCTAAATCGGAACCTAATCCTCCAAAAGTTACATCCCTGAAACTGGATAACCGAGAATGCACTTGGTATCTCTTCTGAATTCACTAAATCTCTTTGACCTTTTGGCTCCATCCGCTGCCGAAAAACACATTTTCTATTGAGCTTTCCGTCATCAATCGCTGGAGCCATCTCGACGTCAATGTCCTATTCGGTTGTTTCTTAATGATAGACTACCTGTCATTCCCCCTCGGTTTTTTTTCTCTGTCTTATTCATTATGCACCATCTTCCGGAGTAGAATCCCAATTTGAATTTCATAATCTCACAGTGTATCGATCTCCATGACCTGTGCCTGTACCGCACAGAGTATCTCTTGCCTTCTGTTTTCCATGGCGGATTTTCATCTCCCTCTCACCAAGGAAAGTCACTACAGTCAAACTGAAAAACATGTCATTTAAAGGGGAAGTCCACCCTGAAATTAAGTTAGTTTTAATAGGAATAGAAAAATGAGAGAAACAAGTCAGTGAAAGTTTGAGCAAATTCCGATTAAAAATAAGGAAGTTAGGATTTTTTAAGTTGTGATCAATCAAACACAAATTGGCAACTCTATGACGTAAAATGCGAGCTCAACTTCCATTTGCTTAGTACTAAAAAAATCTAAAATTTTCATTTTCCCTCAATAAAAATTTCAACCATACATGCACCCTAAATATAATAATTGCAAATATGTTTCTATACTCCCCCTGCAAGGAACAAATATATATTCCGTCATCAATAACGAAGCAAACATGATTTTATGGAATATTATGCACAAAGCAAATGAAGGAGAGCTCGTATAATAAGTCACAGAGTTGCCAATTTGTATTTGATTGATCACAACTTCAATAATTCATAACTTTCTTATTTTCATTCAGAATTTGCTCAAACTTTCACTCACCTGATTTTCTTATTATTCTGCCTCTATCGAAACAAACTTATTTTGGGGGTGGACTTTCCCTTTAAAGGTTGTCTTTGAGTTCTGATGTTATAGAAGATTAAAAAATTCCAACAGAACTTAATGAAACTGACACAGAATCCAACAAAACTGCACAGAATCCAACATAAATGACCCAAAATCCAGAATTTGACACCAAAAAAAATACAACTAAATAAGAGTAATCAAATAAATCAGAAGATATGTAATAATATATCTGAGTAATAAGCAAAGAAAGACATGGTGACCAGTTAGTATTTCAGTCAAAACATCAGTTAGACAAAACATGTACACGTTGGGCTAAATGTGAGACCCCCCCAAAAAAAATCAATGGTGTAATTCAATAATTTTAACAGCAGCAAAAGAAAAAACACAAATTTGGACCATTTGCAAATATGTGTACAGAAGTTTCAGGCATACCGACGTTCCTTGTTTTGCACTGGTCCTATACAGATACATGTACAATGTATGTGTGTATGTTTTTTTTTCATTTTCAGCAAGTTTTTATTGTTTCATTTTACTGGTTCAAATAGACTGAATGAAAAGGAATTCAGAACGCCTGTCAAATAACTGTCATAACTGAACTTGAGATATTTACCTCTTAACCTGAATAAGAAATCTTGACACATTCTATAAAGTACATTGTAAGTACATGTAATATATGGCAATGTTTGCATTTACATGTACACAAGACTTTCTCTATAAATGCTTTTCCCTCTACTGAACTAAATTACCTTTAAACTTGACTAAGAAAGCTTGACAAATTCCACAAAGTACATTTTAAGTCACTAATATTATTTCAGCAATGTCGGGCACTGCCTGGAATGCCAGCTTGGGGAGTACGGTAGGACAGATAAAAAGAGAGAAATCATTTGATGATTTAGATCGCGGCTAGAAAACATCCGGAAGACATTGGTCGGGCTGGGGCTCCCTGAGAGGGAATACATTGCTCTTCATTAGCATCTCAATGGTATCTCAATGGTATCCCTATTGCATCCAAGAACTTCTGTATGCACCGGAGAGGAAAGTGATGATGATAATGCTTAATGATGCAGATCTCGTCGCCTAGCAACCATCAAAGATCAATCACTTCCAATAATAGCATCTGATCACGTTGAATTCAAATGTAAATGTTTCCTTGATTACATGTCTTCTTATTTAAGAAAAACATAACATGTGTGGAATCGAAGCTGAAAAAAGTTAAGCATTTTTCATTGCTTATGTAACAAGTGACAAAGGACAGCGCATTGCCCTATTTTATCAGAAGCTACCAACGCCAAGTACATGTAGTGCAACTTTTAAAGGAAAGAAAAAATAATATGAACGAAATTCTCACCATTCATGAATTTTAAAGAAATGTTTGAAATACTACATTATCAACAGGGGTTAGGTGATTCTGTGTACATACATATTGTACACTACACAATTTATCTAAAGACAATGTTTCTAGCCTTCTGACTCTCCTACACATACGGTAATGGAAAATGTTTGTGTAGCTATCACGTATATTGATATCAGGAAACAATTTGAGAGATTCTCCACTCGTGAGATGAAATAAAATATGCCAACAGTATTATTCTTAAGGAACGATTCCAAGCACACTTATTAAAATTTGGAATAAAATTCAAGGCTGTCAGCAAAACATCCTCCTAGCGCTCAAGTATTGCAACATCAATCGTGCAAATACGTGAGGAGATATATGTGATACCTAAACAAACAACAAAATGCGAGGAGGGGATGAGACATTGCTCAACTCTTGTTTACCGCCCTAAAAAATGGATAGCTGCACTGACGTAATGATACTTGACTCGATTAAGTATGAGACTGTCTGGTGGAATTAAGAACAAGAGCTCAGAAGACGTCATAAGAAGTGATCAAAATGATGGATCGAGGTGATTAAATTGTTCGACGCAATCATCCCGACAATGGACCTAGAAAAGCTATGATCAGATCAACGTTATAAACCGAAACCAGAAGACATGTACTTCAGCAATAATTGTATACTTCAAAACAAACATTGAACTTATGTTTGTCGCATTATTACATTATTTGTTCTCTTCAAAGTTGTCATAAAACATGAATTTGTCATTTTCACTATCGCAGCTAGTGCGTGGCTGAATTACTAGATGTATTGATAGGCCAAAACAAATGACAGACATGATTCCCCCCCCCCCCTAAAGGTCATCAAAGGAACACCAACAGATGGTGAGAGATATCATATTTAGTGTAATAAATGTACATATTTGTAAGTGGTCTTAAAATAAACTGTGGGTTAAATTAAGGCATGCAGCAACCGATTCATGGGATCCCATGACAACCAGAAGCATTATGTATTTAGTATTTCCCTGTATTTAGTCCTGTCTCTTTCTAGCCCTTCACAGCATTACCCTCACTTCAAAGTTAAACATACACTATCCTTTATTTCACCATTTATCTTGCACTGCACTGGAAACTCAAACATTCAATCAGATGTGTCCAAAAGACAAGCAACAACGACAATGCCACTTAATTTCCTCACCTGACAGTTCTTTTTTGCTTCTCAAAATCCAACTTTTGAAAATATCTTAAAACAAATTTTTCAAAAAAATGAAAAAGAAACTGGTTTGTGAAGAATTTTCAGATATTAACAGTGCATAAATGTTCAGCATTTTTTAGCCTTTATAGAATCATAAGGTTGTCCAAATACAACTATTCTTAATTTCCCATACGACTACAATATGAATATAAAAATATTGTATATGCTGAAACCTATCTTAAATATTACCTCCCTAGACATACATGTATAGTGTTTGTTCTAAATATGACTTGGTAGTCTTTATCAATATTCCCTGTATCTGTGTAACCTAGATATTACTATCATAATCTCCTGCATGCTTCTTCTTCTTTCTTTATCTGAAAGTGTTGCTATGGAAACATGGGATGGCAGGACAGCTAATTGCTACAGCATTGTACTGGGGAAGCAAGGTACATAACAGCATACAAAAAAATTGCCACAATCAGGTTAACTTAATAGAAAAAAGAATGTTTCTTAGAGAATAAAAATGTGAGTTTTTCTTACCTGATTGGCCCAACATTTTGTAAAATCTGTATTCCAAGTGAAGCTGTGGTGCTCTGGACCTCATTGGTTCCTAGAATAATAACACAGAAAAGAAGAAGAAAAGAAGGAAAAAAAGGAAAAGAAAAGAAAAGTTGACAGGAGAAGAAAATGGATGGACAGGAGAAAGGAAGGAGAAATAAAAAAAAAAAACAGTTAGTGTCTTGTCTCACGCAATTGTAGGTATAATTATTTATAATATACATTAGATATATACTGTATTTATTTCTTGTAAATCTTTCTTCAATTCACCATCCCCTCCAGCATTTAACTTATAATTCAACATAATTCATAACATTTTTGTTTAAAAACAACATGTACATACACAGCATACTGGTAAAATGATCAATGATATAAATAGATCAGTTTCAATTTCATAATGTCATGTACACTATCTGTCACCTCATCACAACGATGAAGAAAGTCACTATTGTTATACTTGGTAAACAGACATTAGTAGTATTCAATTACTCCTTGAAAGTGTACACTCTAATCATGCGTTTGGATGAGATTCCAAGTGAAATGCACTATTTTTGTTATCAATTTCCTTATGCATTTCTTATTCCCGCAGAGCATTAGAAAAAAGAATCCTCAGTATATACATTGCACATGTACATGTACATGTATGTATACCTGTATCATAAAGCAAAGTTAATGTGCATGCATTCACTCACAAAGTTATTGAATTGTTCTTTGCATGAGAGTATTAACAAAAATCCTCAGATTCAGGTACTAATAGTGACACGCTTACTTTAACTCGGTTCGTACTATCATGCAAAGCCTTTGATAGGAAGACATCAATACGTTCCCATCAAAGGCTTTGTGTTAACAGGAATATAAGATGATGATGACAATAAACCATTTTGTATCAAACAACAAAGATCATCTTTCAAAGAGCAATATAAATCCTGCTATTACTGTTATTTACATAAATATGCAATTTGCAGTTTATGTTTCTTTGTGTAAATTCCCCATAATGCATTCAGAACTCAGAAGTATTAGTGTAGTGTGCTATTGTTGTGGTCATGGAATGAGCTTCACTTCCACAAGTTAAAGGTAAAGACCAGTTCTGGTCATGCGATTGCATTGTGAAAGAAACGTTGTGGAATCGATCATCTAGCATATAAGTATTGGTGTGTACTGCAAGGTTCTGGAATCATCAAAAATGATAAGAAATTTGGCCCAGTCTTGGTAAAGTTACAAGCACTGTACACAGAAAGATGTACATGGGACTACCCGCACACGTGCGCGACATGTGCATTATATCTATCAGGTCCAAATAGATATAATAATTTACCAAATATATAAATTAGTAGGCGATTTCCCGGCAAAATTTGTATCATTACGTATTAGTCAAAACATATTCTTTCACATGATTGGTAATAAGAGATTTCATTTCATTTTTTGAGAGGGGGACGTTTCCAAAACTAGTCTTTACCTTTAAAAGTGATTTCAATCCTGATCAATAATGCATGAATAGCAAATACTGAATGAATAAACAAAAAAATATGAATGAAACAACATTTTTACGGTTGGCTTTGTAGTCATTCCAGTACGATTACTGAACCAAATCGCTCTCTCAATGCTTATCAACCCATAGTGTTTTATCTACTGATGCTGAGCTTGTCAAGGTTACTCCAGCATAAATTCATATTAGATGGGACTTCATGTACTGGCTAGTGGCTACAGGCTAATTGAACATTCAAGGCGATTACCCATGATCGGTTATGATACCACCTCCGTATGACCTCTAGAAAGCGGCCTAACAAAATATAATTTAGACACGGACCAGTGGGTATCTTTTCAATTTAGTAGCAAGTCAGGGTTAGTCACAGGGGTGGTACCAGGGTATCCCCCCATTTTCTTGCCTCTTTTTCATCAAAGACCCCCTTGTGAGATGTTTGTGAATTAATTCGTGCTAAAGCCAGGGTAATAATCGGGAGCGCCAGAAGGGTCAAATCTGACTGACATGAGCGCTATAAAAGAACCCATTATTATTATCATCATTATTATTATAATTCATAAATGAACTGCTAAAATCAAAGCTTAGAAAGGGATGTTTTGTTCATCTTTAACTGTTTAACCTTTCATTATAGCCTGGTAGTTAACAGTTGACCTTTCAGAATCGTCATTAAGAAGAAGCTGTATAATATAAGCATCTACATTGTTGTTTGTGCTCAAGTTCTTGCCATCTTTCTTGCTACTAAAATGAGTCATACAAATTTCCTTGTAATCTTCAAAAATGTATAAAAAAGGAAACAGATGCTGAGCTCTAGACAAAAATGCTGTATGGTACAGGTACGGGCTGTGAAGGCCAATACACTGTGAGATTATGAAATTCGAATTAGGATTCTACTCCGGGAGATCGTGCATAATGAATAAGACAGAGAAGGGGGGGGGGGTGACAGGTAGTTAACTACATGTACATTAATAGCACTTTGCACTGCCCAAAGAGTTAACACCATTCTTCCTCTTAGCAGTAGACCTCCAGGTTACTGCAAAAATGCTTTAAGTTGCATCTTCTGACCGTTAGAAGTCACACCTATTCCTCGCTTCTTCTATAGTCATATCCAACTATGTTAAAGACAATAACGAAATTATACAAACTGTCAAGAGATAAAAATATGCAACCATTACACTGATACTGATAGAGAGAAGATAGAATTGAGATGATTGAATTACTTTCAGTAGAACGGTATAGCAATTACATCTCTTCGATGCCAGCTAGCTTCGATGCGAGCTGCCGAATTTCTGAACTATCTATACCGAAAACCCCTCATGCAAGGGCGTCGCTGTAAATCCCTATAATGCTGCGATACAATTACTGTGCATTGGGCTCTAAAGAAGAGGAAATGTGGGGCGAGAGAAAAAGAAACGCTGATGAAAACTCAAATGGGTTCATTGACTTCCTCTATTCATTAACCATGTGCGTAAATGTTATACAAATGTGTGGAATATATTAAATAATTGAATTTTGCACATGATTTATTGTTTGTAATGATGATGGATCTTTCCAATAAATTCAGTATGCAGAAGTATGACGCCATTATTTTTGGAACTGCCAATATAATTAAATATCAATACAAAAATCTGGACTTGGGAAATGTACAAGTACATTTGTAGAGCATGCATTATTCAGCTGGTACATGAAACTTGTACACATACTGTACATGTAACTATTTCCAATGATGCGAGAACATCCAAAAGTACTTCCCCTGTCATGTTGACTAGTAAATAATTATTTATTATAGAAGAAAAATAATATTCATTCTGAACATTTTTGTAAATAGCACTTATGCAGTATTGAATACAGCCTCAAGTCGGGGTACGATGCAATTTTTCATTAAAAATACCATAAATATTGCTACTAGGACCCATTTTTTCTCACTTATGGGGTTAATCTGAACCACATACATAATCACTTAATTGACCATTGTACAAAAGAAGCTCCCGTTTCACATACCTGTACATAACTTGATCCTACATGTACATGTACATGTACATGTACGTGACCCCAACCCCCTTCAACATATCATCATCCTTTCAAGATCCATGACATTGTTTTGTGTAGGTGTGCCCACCCATTAGAGAAGCCATCCCCCATCCTCACGGTTACTTAGGACCGGATATACACTCTATGATGGTCAATGCATCCTTAGGGAGATGATTATCACAGTATTCAAGAGCAGTGTGCAGGAGGGTCCTTGGTTTTTAGATGGCGACGGAGAGTCTGTCGTTCCTTGCCCATGAGCATGCATTCACAGTAGGAATTCTATGAGGTTTGGCTTAGTATAGGAGCTAGTGTACAGTGAAACCTCTTTGCAGAAGTTGATTAGAATTCACAAGAAATATACTGTATGGAGAAACACACAAGCAATGTGTAAAGAGAGAATGGACAGGGACCCTGCTTGGACATGTCTTACTAGCTAGAGTGTTGCTCACAAAGATTTCATGATTTATTCTAGAATCCTGAAGGATATTCTGAACAATCATAAATTCTATCATTTGAATACTTAATGACGTGAAATATGACGTTGTCACCATGGGCGTCAATCCTTACGTAATACCTATTGTTCAGGGGGGGGGATGAATGAATAGATCATCCCCCCCCCCCTGAACAATAGGTATCAATTACAGATCTACGCCCATGGTTGTAACATACCCCCTACATTTTATCATTTTTTTAATTATTTTATTGGCATGGTGTTTTACACAATAGTGGGGATGGGGCGATCGGAGGGAGAGGTTTCGAATGAATTATGGCACACTCCATGTAAATAGTTATAGTTATTTCTATGCATCATGTAAAGTTACGAATGAATACGTTTATGGGGCAACTTATTTTTCTTTTTACTTTTCTGCTCTTTTTGCATACAATTTAGTGTTCAATATTAGAATTTTAAACAAGAGCCTCTCCCCCCCCCCTGCTTCACCATACTTTGCCCCTATTTGTAAATGATGCTGCAATATGATATATATTATGATACAAGCTGGACAATAACAGGTCGTTAGGCCTATATGTGGGCGTGTATGGAGGTGGGCATGTATACTATAGAGGTGTGCATTTATTAGGCCTGGCCTTGGCCAATCAGTATTGATATGAATAATCCTAAATTACAGATGAGCACTGTGGCAAAATAGATACCAGTTGGTTTATGGGCAGAAGAACTCGTTAAATTTGCCATGTTGGACCCAATGCAGACTGTCCATCAGACACTTTCTGTTTCAATAGGGACTTTTAGATTTGCACGTCGACAGCTTTGACTGCAACGTGTGACGTCATTTTAAGGCACTGCGCATGCGTCACGTCGTCTCAGTCGGCGATCGTGAATGCGTCAACCTTGATTTTCCTTAATCTAGTACGGTACTAGTATGCCGCGTGCGCATAAAATATTATATACAGTTCCTCAGGTAGACAAATGAACATCGATCCCTTCCCTGCTATTATGTAAAAATGTGTAGAACAGGTGTACACATGCATATTAACCTGTTCTACACATTTTTACATAATAGCAGTGAAGGGATGTTCTTTTGTCCGTCATGTTCATAGTGTTACTTCCTGCATGCATGTTTATCGTCGAGTGCAATCTAAGATTTGTAATTGTAGTCAACATGGGCAGTTAAGTACGTTGACACGCATGATCAGTCGGCGTTTCGTCGTGTTCTCGTCCACTCAATCTAAAAGTCCCTAATTACTCATCAATCTCAATCTTAACATGGGAGTCTGCACACGAGAGTAGACTAGAAACACCTGACAAGAATTACATGTTGCATGGGGATAAAGTAGCCTGGGTGCAAAATGCAAGGTGATTGACATTCAAGGTTGAAAACCATACATCCAGCCAGCCACTGTTCACCCAAGTTCATGATACAGGATAACATACCCCCCCTTTCAGACAAGCAGAAGCGTATCGCATTATGAAATGCACAGAGCTACATGTCCATGATTACTAACCATTTTTTTTCCCTGAATGTTTATATAGTGACACAGAAGTCTGAGCATTGTCATGAAAAAAGCAAAATGCAAGGTGATTAACATTCAAGGTTGAAAACCAAACATCCAGCCACTGTTCACCCAAGTTCATGATACAGGAAAACATACCCCCTTTCAGACGAGCAGAAACGTATCTCATTATGAAACGCGTTGTTTACATAGTGACACAGAAGTCTGAGCATTGTCTTGAAGGAAAATTGATAGAGAATTGCATGGGGCTACCACGTGTGTGAGGATCTATCAAACAAACAATATGCGTGTGCTGGGCATGGGTTCTTGCGAGCCGCTGATATAACCAGGCAAGTGTAATTTTGTTTGGCTTGATCAAATCCCATGGCACAAGCTGACACTTGACATTTATGTAAAATCTGACTTCTGACCCAAAATACAGTCAAAACTGCTTCAGCAAACCACCTGTACTAGGAAGATCACCCGTCTACAAAGACCACATTTTTTGTATCAAATATAGAAATGTTTCCACTGAAACATGCATACAAGGAACCTGTTCACAAGACAGACCAGTTACATGTACATTATAAAGAACACTCGTATCAATCCCTTGTGTGGTCTTTGTATACAGGTTTCAATGGAGTTTATGTACACAACATACCTTCAAAGATAGTTTTGTATCCTGTGTGTAAATGTACACTCCTTTCGTTAGTCATTAATTGTTCATACATTTCCTAATATAAATTTTGTATAATTTCCCTCTTGTGAATGCCCCATAAGACTACGATGCTTCTCTGTATAGTGAGGAAGTTTGGGTGAGGTGAGTCAAAACTGTACACCTATTATAGGCATGATACATTTGCATAACAACTAGGTCGGGGGGAAAATAACAGTGGGGAAAATAACAGTAGGCATGGGAGGTTCTGTACGAGGTAACCTGGTTTCATATCATATCATACCTTTATTGCTTTTACCCGTTTACAAACAAGTATTGACATGCGATGACTAATCACCTATGAATGAATCAACATCGTGTGCCTACAATATGACAGGTTACAGGCTCAAAAAATTAGCCCCAAAACAGGGGGAAAAAGAAACAATGAAAAGGCTTCAGCTTATCTATAAATAACAAGATTTAATCCATATGCAGGACCATTGGTTTCCTCCTCAAATTCAATGGACTGTATGTGTACATGTGCCACCCCTATTGTTGTGCCAATGACCACATAGGGCCGGTCATTCTATTATGTGGTGTTGTTTGGTTCTGTGGTTAGGGAAGTACTGGCACAGGGCACAGTGTCAAACCACTTGTTTGTCGGGCTAGCTATCCAAGGGCCAAGGTACTATAGCTCAAAGTCCAAATCTTCTCATCTTTAAAAAAAAAAAGTTGTTTGTGGCAAGGCTTATGCTACCTTGAATGCAATATAATGCCTTATTCATATCCTTTTCCTGTTCAACAGATTTCTACATCGATTTCTACATCCAGTTTCATTGTTCCGTCCGTCTACATTAGTCAGTAGACATGTCTTGTCATGACTGTCACTCATAACCAAAATAATGAAAATTAAAAACAAAAGCGGGAGAGAGAGAGAACAGTGTCCCTATTTTTTAGCTATGAGCTATGAAGAATGAATTAAAAAATCTATTAAATCAAATAATAGTAACAGCTAGTAGCAGTGTCATAAAAAGTAATTGTTGCAATGTTAGAACGAACAACCACGACACAGAGCAGAGCTTCTATTAATTTTTTGGTAGAATCTAGAAGCTATCTCATTCGAGGCTTGTCGTTACCGAAAATTATGATATAAAAAATTGGGATACATAAATTATACAAAGAAATGAGGCGACAATGAAGTGTACATCTTATCAATATTTGGGAAGCATAAATTTTGGAGACACAGCCCCATTGAAACAGCAGTCACTGAATACCATTATGCAAAGCCTATAAAGTACAAACAGACTGTACACACTTAATTAAACTTGGACTTTGGTCAATCATACTCATTACGAGATAATTATTTCATCACCGCCGTCGTTATCTTAAAAAACATCACAACTATTACAATACCCTCCTGATATACACAGGTCATAACAAGGGTGTGTCGGGATCTGGATTGCACTTTATCCAAACACAGACCAAGTCTGCAAACATCCAGCCCAGTTGGCGAGCCAACATTGATGCTGGAAGGTCATCTGTCGTATATGAAACTGGCGCCTTTTCAAGCATCCATGCGATAGGCCTACATGTACAGACAGTGTACACGTTTGATGTACAAGTCAATGCCTAGTACCTACACGATACTAATAATTAGCTTGCATGGTTGATACAAGTATCATTGAAAATCACATAGTTTCAGGGTTACACTGTCAGAGCATTAAATCAATACTGAAAATTTATCCAATTAAAGATGACAGTTTGATACCAATATTCTGTAAGGAATATGTCTTTTTTTCTTTCTCAATCCCTATCTTTATTTATGCCACTACAGTACTTGTAAATGAGTTATAACAAGTTGAGTCTTGGACCATACTCAAGCACATTATTTATTGAATTGAATTGAAATTGAGAGATTTGCCAATATCCTTTGGATCACAATGATTGTGGATAACATTGTTCACAGTTCGAGGCCCGCTTCGCCATTTATATTATTTGGCGAGACATCAATCTACATTTGCCGCTCTCTACCCAGGCGTTAAATGGGTGCCCGGTAGCATGCCGACATTAAACAGTGCTGTACGACCGACAAGGGTTTTGGCCTGCAAAGATGTAGGTAGGGATGGGCTTTAATTATTAGAAGGCAGGTGAAGCCTAGTCTGCAGGAATAGACTCTTTTTTTTTACACTTCTTCTTTCTTTCTTGATTTGATTTTGTTGACTATTTTTGCCACACACTATTTTATGAATTATTTATTCACATATATTTATATACATACCTGTATGTACAATTACATGTCATAAATGACTATATTTAGAATTTGTTTCCCTCCATCCCCCTTCCCCTTGCTTTTTTGTTGTTGTTGAGAAAATTATTTAATTTAATAAATTTGGAACGAGACGATTCAACACGATTCCATAAAGTCTTGAGTCAATCCTAGCTATGTCAGTAGCAGCTACAATACAGGACATACAGTAGTACTCTTTTCACACTGGTTTTGCTTAACCCCGTACTTTGCTTAGCCCCGTACTATCCTTAACCCCGGACTATTTTTTTGGCTTTTCACACCCGTTGTTTTTAGTCCCGTACTAGCGCCTATTCCGGAATAAGAAAATTTCCGCTGTTCTCACTGCAATTCGTTAACCCCGGATATCGTTAATGTTATGATTGGACATACTTCGCATCTGACCAGCTGCGATACGCTCCATTGCGTAGTACCGGACTATTTTTCGTTTCTGTTCTCATTAATTTGCTTAGCACCGAAATTGCGGGGTTAGCGGGAGTTAGCACCACAATTGCGGAGTTAGCCCTGCTATTTGCAGGGTTAGTTAACCCCGTACTATAGGTGGGGTTAGCCAACTTTAGCCCACTTTGGTAAAAACCAGTCTGAACAGAAAGTGGAATAGGCTTAACCCCGTACTATAGGTGGGGCTAAGACCCCCCCCCTTAACCCCAACTATAGTACGGGGTTAAGCAAAATATTGCCAGTGTGAAAACAGTATTAATGGGGTATAGTAGGCCACACAGTCTGCATGATCTCGCTGTTCAGACACTCTATTACCCATTACGAATGACAAGTGTCCGTGTCTGCAAACTACATGTACATGTATATAGGTGAAGGCTAAATCAGAACTGCCTGTGATCATGTGTCATCCATATTCAAGTTGAACAAAGCTCATGGTAAACATACATGTACATGGCTCTTGCTTTTTTAAAGGTACTACAGTGTATGTCCCTTTTGCAGCCAACCCCAAATGCTGTAGAACTTTGCAGGAATTATGAATATGTCATGTATGTCCTATCTGTGAAATTTAAACGTTAGCAGTGCCCTCATATTCACTGTCAGACACTATTGAGCTATTGACTGGCTTTTTTTCTTCTTTGGTAATAACATACATGAAAAGAGCTGTAAAGGGTACATGAGCATTTTGTCTACATCAATAACCCACTTCTTGTGATGGCCAAGATTAAAGTGATTGAATCTTTGCGCAGCATAAAACGTATGACCATTCGGTACAATTGTCTGAAAATCAAGACCATTACTTTTGGGCTCTATAGCCCTAAAGTCGATTTGACAACAAATAGTCGTTATTTTCCCACTTGAAGACATTTTCAAGCCCTACATTTTTTAGGGAAGTTCTAAATAAGTATTATCTTTCAAATGCAGTTGGAATTTAACTTTTTCATTTTTTGGGCCTGCAAATGGGACATAGTACCTTTAACATAGAGAGTACCATTACGAGATATAGACTATGATGGATGGCACAATCAATGGGGATCAACTGTTGCCTTGGAAACAGTAAGAAAATATACATTCATATTAATGGAAAATGCATGAATTCTGTGAGTTGGTGTGTTCTTCATAGGATGTGGATTTAAAATCCATGCTTGATGTAATCAGGGTAAAATTAAATGGAGGAAAATATATCTTGAAACTTCTAGTAGTTCAATACATTAAAACTCCCACATAATTTACAGCTCCAATTCTTCTTCTTCTTCTATGTGCCATATCCTGAGACGTTGGCGTCTCAGAATAAATATCGAGAATAAAAAAATATTTTGAAAAAGAAAAGAAAAGAAGTATAGTGTACAGAGAGTAAGTGTAGAACCATGAACAAATGAGTTATCCTGCTTCAACATGTATATTTACAGTCAGTAATATATATTAGAATGAAGCTTTCTTCAATTTCTGTCATGCATACAGTACATGTACAATACCGGGTGCATGTGTGAACTGTAAATATCTGTTACCTTGAGTTTTAGCTCTAATCTGATGGACATCTACCAAATTACCGTTGTTATACAACATATTATTTACAAAAGGCTTAGAATCATCATTAGGCTATTGAAAATAGTAAAAATAAAATTTTGGCCCACCCCCAGTCCATTTAACCGAAAAATATTCAAAATTGTTTCAAGTATAGAAGATTTGGGAAATAGAATTACAGAAATTTAAAACATGTACTTCCAGAATACAGATAAAACAACAATTTTCTGGTTAATACGTACAGTGTACATGTACATGTATGTACATATTACTACATACACATGTTTATCGTACATTTCAGGTTACGTGAATGGTATTCCATTAGTGCCTGTATTATGACAGAATTTCACTGGAGTACCTTGATGTAATAAAGTCTTGATGGCATTTACTTTAGCACTAGAAAAGCAAATTAACACAAATTCACTGCATGAATTACTAATTTATCAAATTCAACCAGAGTGCGCTGGCACTAAAATATATCCTCTTCACTGCATGTATGTAAAGCTCCAGGCATCGAACTTGGAGGAAGATTTTAGGCCCTGAAATAACAACACCAGGCACTTCATTTTGACCCAATTCACTGGTTGACATTTAACCAGCGATATATACGGTACATGAATGGACTGTTCACACTACACAAAAAGATGTCAACTTTAATTGAATTCACGTTTCTGTATACATTTTATTTATTTTTATGTAAAGATTTATTCATTTTTGATAGCAATATTTTATATCTTTTTCTTTTTCTTTTTTTGTTTTTTGTTACTACTTTGATGTAAACATTTATTCATTTTGATATATTTGTTCTCATTTGCTGTTTTCTTTAAACATATAAATATATGTTTTTGAATTCTTCTTTAATTAATTGTATGTTTGTATAACTTGCAGTTTTAGTCTATATGTACTGTATAAAGAATCATTGTGGAGTGAAAGAGGTGTAGTATAGACACTGCAATTTCACAATATCGTATAAAGAAATGGTGTATGTTTAATAAAGAAACTATATGAAGTTTTGAAGAAGTCAGTCGGCCAATCATTAATGTGCACTCAAAATAAGCCCCGCCCAGTTAAGCTTCATTCAGGCATGAAGCGATAAACTGCAGCATTACTTTTTTTTTAATGACGTAAATGTGATAGGCTTCACAATTCTGTTTCCTACATGTATAATATAGAGCTCAGTGAATATGAACTATAGGACCTTTGTTGCGCGCAGTCGTCATTCATTAAATACACACTTAAAAAAAAATACTGCGATCTATCGCTTCATATCTGAACAGCTTCCCCTTCAGATAAAAATGCGTCTTCTTTAGGTCTTGGTTCCCGCAGGTCGAGATCTCACTGGCTACAATCCACACATGATATGACTTTCAGATGAGAATGGGGCCCTTATTTATATAGTTTTGTTCGAAGCGATGCTCAAGCATGTGTTTCACTACCTTTCATTATCCATTTCTTTATTCAACGTTTAGACTAGCAAAATTTAATAAATGATCGTATAGTGCTAAACAATGAATATTGGCAGTCTGAACAGGGGATATATTTTTATCCCTCCAAGGTGCTCACATTTGGTAAAATCTTTCAGAGAGAGAGTAATGTGTGTTGAAGCGATTGTAGGTAAATAGCTCTTCTCAACCATCATTAATCATAATGAAACATGACATGCATGCATGCACACTTCCTCTCGATTAAACATTCTAAAATTGCAGGATACGTTTATGTAGTACTGCATGAAAGGGATATTGGAGGGTAAGTAACAAATGTGGTATTAGAACAGTCTCATATCAAAGATGAAGCATAAGTCATAGATTAGATAGATTTCCTTCATAAGGAGTAAATTACACAGACAAAGAAATGAAAAAAAAGTCCCTTTGTTCTTCTATTTTGCTTTGAATATATTTTTGTATACATGTACTTGAATTTGATAACAGCCACAAAATAGTTTGAAAAGAGAAATGAAACGAGAAAGAAAAAGGTAGAGTAAAAAGAAAAAAAGCAATCAACGTTCTCACAGTTTAAATTACATCCAAATGTATTACGATTTACGTATTTTTTTGTGTGAATGACTTGAGCAACGACATTTCTGTGATATGTTGATTTTATAATGGATACAGGTTTTGACAATATTCCCCAATGAATTTCCAGGTCACGTTTGCATGTTTTTAAATTTATGACCTGACAGAATTCACAAAACTAACGGCTTAATTATGCTGTCATCTGAAATCTTGAAGTTCATCATACCTCCGTATGTGAACTGGGACACCGGCCTCTTTCCCAAACTGTCAGTTGGCTGAATTTCACTGTCAACATTTCCGCAGAATGCCCGCATTTCCTCTTATTATCTCCTTATATCTGGAAGGTGTGAGCCTGGTGTAGCAGTATTTTGGATATACCACTACATGCTCTGAGATTCACTTCCCTTCACTATGGTTAGTATTTCCTCCTCCCACGCAACTGGAAGTTAATGCCTTGATAGATAATTAAAATCAGTTTAATTGTCAAGTGAAACACATAGTGTTTATGCAGAGCTACATTTACATACTATCTTTCGTTTTATCACTTCAGTATTCTGAATATTTAATTTCTTTTCCCCTTGTTCAAGGCCCACTTCCTTTCCTTGTACATGTACACGTAGGTGGTAATTGGGGTATTTCCTCTAGAATCTTGCATGCTACCACTAGATAATGTCTAAATAGAATGGAGTTATTTTTTGATTGCCATAACATTTACATGCATTTCCATAAATTTTATCAGCAAAAGAAGAAAGAAGATATGTTGATGGTCACTTTCCCTTCACTAGGCTCACATTTCCTTCCAGGAATGCAACCGTAAGCTAATGCCTTGATACTGATAGTTAAATTGACCTAAAATTAACAAGTGAATTAATCTGCATTGTCCATGTATATTGTAGCTCTAGGTAGAGCTACACATGTACAGTGTACATGTAAATTTAGGCCTAAATGAATGTGTACTTTCATTACATTTCACTATTCTAGGAGTGAAACTAATTTGGTTGCTGTTCTTTTGTTATGAGAATCACTTAGTTTATATCAAATTACAACCACAATAACAAAATCACTACATGTATTTTCTACAGGTATGAAACCTTTTATTTACTGTACATTTACTTGATATCTTTGTTTAGACCTGAATGTACATGTAACTGTACATATTTACATGTAGGTCAAAGAAATACTTTACGATATGCATGATGTACTACAGACAGCGCATACATTTACACGTGCTGTAGGTCTACACTGTACAGTGTATAAACCATACTTGTCTGTAGCGTAGGGAGCTAGCGGAACATGAATATGGAAAATCAATGGCCTGGGGTTATGTGCATTTGAGGGTGATCTCGCACTCCGATATGGACATAGACAGGTGAACTCCTCTATCCAAATGAGTTTTGACTAGCAATAATGTACATATGTATCATGTGTGCACTGAAGAGCTTGTGGTGGTTTAAATGCCATTGGTTTGGCTTCAACACGTACATCTTCCTTCCTCCTAGAGTTCCCTTTTAAATCGTTCACACTAGTTTGCATCTTGGGTTTTGAGACAATTTGGTTGAATAGGATTTAAGAAAAAAAAATGCATTTAACTGTCAATTGGAAATGGCATTGTTTTTTATACATGCATGTTAAAGGGATAGTCCACCCCAGGATTTTCTTTAGCTGACGATATAGACCTAATAATACCATGAAGAATGATACAAGTCTCATTAAAATCCATGATCACATAACAAAGATATATCGACTTTTTTATCGAAAATCAGCCGCCCCCCAAATGCAAATGCGTTACATGGGCATGAAACGATTGTGACGTATGTTGCGAGCTGCCTTCTTATTTCGGAGACATTCACTTTCGCTTTCACTTTCATTCATGATTCGTCGTGTCGGTGCGATAACAGTGTACCGCGAGCGAAAGTGAATGTCTGCGAAATAAGAAGGCAGCTCGCAACATACGTCACAATTTCGATACTATCGATTATTTTTTGGCGATCGTTTTTTGCCCATGTAACGCATTTGCATTTGGGGGGCGGCTGATTTTCGATAAAAAAGTCGATATATCTTCGTTATGTGATCATGGATTTTAATGAGACTTGTATCATTCTTCATGGTATTATTAGGTCTATATCGTCAGCTAAAAAAAATCCTGGGGTGGACTTTCCCTTTAAAGGCATTGTTTAACTATGTTTCCAGTATGAAAAATCCTGATGCATGGTCTTTTGTGTAAATTGTCTGCGATATGGTGTAATATTGAAGCCCTACAAAAAAATTGCGCTTCAAAATGATCATGAAGTGCTTCAAAAAAGTAGAAATCTTTGAGTGACCGGATTTACCATACTCATTTTCCCAAATAGACTGTAGTGTTATAAAAATCGTTGGGAAAACGGTTTTTGAAATTTCGAATTCCAATCATAAATATCTTGATAACCTAACATGCAATTGGCTGGTAAGGGTCATGGGATTCATGTTTGTAGCATCTGCTAAATCCTGGATTTTGTTTAGAATCAGAGGCAAAGTTACCTAATCATACCTTTAAATCCACATTTCCTTCAAAGAGCGATTTTATTGTTATCGTTATTGTTAATGTGTGACCAGCCTTAAATGTTTTTTTTATATAGAAGATTAAAAGAAGATAGATGACCTTTAAAGGAGAACAATCTCTGTAATTGGTTCTTCTTGTTTCAGCCTTTGTCACTACTGGAGGACAATTCGTGATACCCTTGGAATATCATGAATCCTTGGAGCGGAGATTAACCGCTTGCATATAAAAAGAAAGGGGGAATCAACAACAGTTAGAAACCTTTCATGGTTTGGGGTATAAATAATTGATAACCTGTTCAGCTAGATCAAATCAATACTAGGCAGTGCTTTGGACGGCACTGTCTGTGTACATGCAGCCCACACCCAGGTCATAGTCTGCTGAGTGATCGCTGTCCTGGTTGATGTGATTATAACTGTGTACACGAAACCCCATTCAGCCATAGTACTACGTTTTACTTGCACAGGTAAAACTTAAAGCCCATCTGCACTAGTTTGGCATGGAGGGATTAGACCTCACTGCAAGGTCACTAGCAGATGTTCATTTTTTCAAATCAGCTCTCCATTAACATTAAAAAAAAGAGGATCATGGGCCACCAACGGGCACCGCTTTAGGCGTTGTTTTCTATATTGAGGGAGCAAGTAGTTACAAGTAGTACAGTGGGACTTTAACAACTTTTTCATTTAGTCACATTTGTGTTTGTGTTGAAGAAATATGGAACTGATATCTCTCTCTCTCTCTCTCTCTCTCTCTCTCTAGTACTTATTTCAGTATGTACTGTAAGGGCTGAACAATTTATGAGATAATGAACTCAGGCCTGATTGCAAAGACTACAATAACACAGGGATGGGAGGGGCGAGTCGAGTGTTGTCCTCAACAGATGCATTGAGTGGGGTTGAATGGATGAAGTAAGGAAGGGGTACAGACAAAACAGGGCTTGGCTAAACAGCCTCTTTACAAAGGAGATGATAACAATGAGAATGGTTGCTAAGGCTAATCATACACAGTGCTATAATAGTCATTACTTGATTGAGCTCAGTGAATGGGGAGGACATGCATAACACATTAGAAAAACAGAACAAAATGAATTGACCCTGCTGCGTGCACAAAGAGGAGTGAGAGAGTGATTTCAATTTGCATTGGCAGAGGTTATTATGCCAAGTAATTTATTCCAAGTGTCTGGTTAAAGAGAAAGATCAGACTGTAAAGCATGCGGCCATTAATGCCTTTGTGTGCAATAACGATTACGGTACTGCAGAATGCCTATCTGTCATTGGCGTTGCCCTACTCTTCCTTTTCATGTGTACATGTTGTACGTGGTTCTATGGCAACATGTATTTCCTTCTAGATGACTGTTTGTTTCCTTTCTATTGTGCAGAAAGGGAGGAAGGAAGGGAAAAGATAACAACAGATAAAAAGATGACCCTTTTTTTTACTTTAATCCTCAACTTTTCAAGCTGCAAAATATGTGTCACTTATAGTACCGTATATAACGGTGTATAAACCGCACTTTTTTGCCGCCGAAAAAATTTCAAAGTCGGGGGTGCGGTTTATACACGGTACACCAAAAAAAAAAAAAAAAAAAAAAAGATTTTTTTTTTTTTTTTTTAAAGTTTCAATTGATGCCACTTCACCTGGCGCTATGCCTGGCAATGTCTCCCGGCTCGGTAATCGGTGTGTTGACTCACCACTCGGAAACTAGAACAACACTCAAATTTGTCTGTCATCTTGGTTTGAAAGTAATCTTTCTGATAGAACTCAATATGTAGTTTATAATAATAATTCCTCCAATTTTTTTTCTATTACATGGTGTACCACAAGGTTCTATCCTAGGTCCCTACTGTTTTTTAATTTACAGTACCGTAATGATCTTACACACACAAAAAAAAAATCTCGGCAAAAAAAAAAAAAAAAAAAAAAAATTTTTTTTTTTTTTTTTTTTTAAGGGCGAAAAAGAGGGGTGCGGTTAATACACGAGGGCGGTTTATACAACGTTATTTACGGTAATTGGATTTATAGTACCTACTGCCTGCACACATCCCACTCACAAGTCAATACTCTACAGTTTCTGAATAAACATGAAGGCCTTTATTATTCTTTAATGATATGGAGGCGTGATTCATGAGAAAGGTAGCCCATGATGAGGCGGTAAATGAGCTACATGTACACGAAATTAAATTGACCATCAGGTCCATTGGGTATCCCCCTTGTCTATTGTTTAATGATATACAGGCGTGATTCATGAAAAGACTAGCCCATAATGAGCTCCACAAAATTAAATTGACCACCAGATCCATAGGGCTTCCCCCTTGCCATGCCACTTTGTTCTCCTCCGGCAATTAGTCTTGCAATTTCCTCTCTCTTTCATGAATACTACGTAACCCTGTGGCCATCCCGCTGATCTTACAGCAGCGCCATTATGTGAGACAAGAATACATGCACAAAACAAACGGATGCCATTTTGTACTTGAGACACACACACAAACGTTACCTAGCTCCTGGGCATATTTCTTGATGAATAATCTATCATAACGTGGGCCATATACTGCTCGAGAGATATGGTTAACGGAGCATGGCGTGTGCTATTCATTCATCAGCGTTATGTTGTAGGAGAGTGACTCCAACAGAGTCTGCTTGTTGTACACATGTGCGTGGTGGTTTACCAGTAGTATACCGGTCGATTGGCTTTGTGCATGGTGGCTATGCAAGGCGGTGATGCGCAGTACATCACCAGATCCAATTAGCATCTGGGTGATCCCAGCCAGAAAGAGGACTTAAGTGATTTAGCAGTCTCGTGCTTTTAAATTTACACCTTGCCTGCACATGGACCACTCCCTAATGTAGCAATTGCTTGTAACAAACTCAAGACATGTACATGTACATGTAGCTTTCCCCTGAAACCCAACAAAATCATCATACTGGAAGACAATGCACACATTCCTTTTTGAATGCTGTGGATGGTGTACGATACGCAAACAGGGGCACCGAAATATGGACCTGAAAATTTACAAATGTAAATGGGGCACAGGTACAGGGCCACTTTAACAGATCCCTAGAAAATCGCTAAGGACTCAACAGAATATGAGAGGCAAGGTTTAGACCTACCATGTGTATGTAAATGTACTTGTTCATATATTTGTCACATGCTCAATCTTTTCTTTATCTTCACTGCAGGCAAAATATTCAACCATATATTCTTTTTTATATCATCAGCACTGAGCATGATAATAATAATAATAATCATTTAAAATCCACTCCAAATTTTATTAAACCGAAAATGGAAATTCTTTTTGCCCAATTGATCGTGAGCCCGGCAGCCACTGAGCAGCGCCAGATCAACGTTGCTGAAATGAATAGGCTTACACCATGAAGCCCTTTAAAACATTTCACAACTCGCAGACCAAGCATACAGTACCTGCAATTACAGGTATACTGGCATTTATGTTTGGTAATTATTTTTTCAGAACGGCCTATTTCAAATCAAAGCCTCCATGAACACAGCGAGAAATACCTAAATCACTCAAATGATATAATATTTTCTTTGACAATCAGTAACTTTAGTCCCGTATACTGTATGTTTTGGTATATCAACAATAACAAGAACTATGAATTGACATCTGTATATTTGTGGACATGGCAACATTACATGTGTATGCACTTAAAACTCAAGAAAGCAACAATCACGCCTTCATTTGTCACAATGTGTTTACTTTAGTATCGCTGCTTTTATAAATACTTGTAAAGCATTGCTGAAATTAAATGGGGAAGAAATGCATTGGTAACATGTATTACATGACAATGAAACCTACATTGGACTGTACATGTATGTGCTTGACTTAATCCATTTTGATGGATTTTAAACCGTTCTCTGTAGCAGAAAAAAAAATGTTTGGAAAATAATTTCTCTCTAAATTTTTCCTCCTGTATAATTTTACATTGTCCATGTACAGGTACATGACCATGCATCCTGGAGACCTTGGCATTTGATAAATTTCTAAACGACCGCCAATTTCACATACGCACATTTCAGGCAGTATTAATAATGTTTTGGAAAATCAATTGCAAATTGGTTTTTTGCCTTCTCCGTTCCACTTTTGACATTTGCTAAACAGAAACATGCATAGTTGCATACACAATGAAATGACTTGAAGCTTAGCTGTTATTATCTTCAGAAAATAGGAAAGTCACTACATGATTTAAACAGTTGGGACAGTACACTTAATATGTAAAAAATCAATGTCTTATTAGGCCAAATAACAAAAATAACTTGTTTCTCGTCTGGACAATACAAAAAAAGGAGGAGGCAGGGCATTACTTTTTACTATTTTGCAATTTTTTAATAATATTTTTCCAAGATGGCTGCCATGCTAATGACAGCTGGCGAAGCCTATTTATTCACAGATATTGTGCTATGTGAGTATACTGATGCAATGTATAACAAAGAAATAATTTGTATCACTTTAGAAGCTTTTTAAACAAAATGTATATCACAGGATTTTTTATCGATTTTTTTTTTTGGGGGGGGGGGGGGGGGGGGGGGGGGGGGGGGGCTTTTTTCTCCTGAATAGTAAATAGTCAAATAAAAGGAGGCGGGTGGGTGGAGATGAGAAACACTTTATTTTTGTAATTTGGCCTTGTTATTTATTATTTATTGTAAATAGGCTTGTGAAGGCGTTGTAAGATATAAGCATGCCGTTTTATAATGAACATGTTAGCCTGATGTGCAGATCTGTATGCTTTTGGTAATAACCCCCCATTTTAGTTCATTCCAATCTAGTACTTTTCATCTCTAATCCCTGGGATTTCACAAGCTTTCTTGATGAGCAGATAATGGAAGGAAATAAGGAATATTGAACACAGATAGACAATCAGACATTGATTAAAATTCCCAGAAAAAAGAAAATTGCTTCACCTGTAGAGAAAGACGGCTTAAAAATGCATCCATACCCTACATGTACATTTAAGTACACAATTCATGGTCACGAGTCCCTGGAAAAAAAATCAAGCCTCATCACAAGGAAACTTTTACGCTGAAACAAGCAAGACAATTTGAAACATGTTGGATTTTTGCACTCCATCACACAAAACTGAGATTCTATTTTAGTGGTGTAGTCATAATATGATTTCCGAGTAGAGAACTGTTTGAGTCCACATTACATGTAGCTTATTGCACACAGCATGTGTAAGGCCTTCTCCGTTTTCAAAGGCTACTATATTTGGGTACAGTACTATAGTGTATACTATACATGTACATGTACATGCACGTTTTATCAAATTAAACATTGCACAAGTGTGAAGAGATATCTACGGTACTAATCAATCAATCAATTGAAATTAAGAAGAAAATAATGAAATTCAAATAAAATCTATTTAATCAAAAAGCTCTTTAAAAAGAGATGAATATAGTGTATGCAACACATGTTCTCTTAAAATTGAGATTATGCAACACCATGAAATCAAAATATATAACCCTTCCTACTTTTGGACAAACTTGTAAGTCAGTGAGAAAATGGTGTCAAACTTTTTTTTCTGTGACAAACACTGACCCATCCCAGAGGAGTAGACGACTTCCAAATCATTTCATTTCTGGACATCCATTCAAGCTCCTTTCATGAAGATTCCTTGGACATACAGCAGCCTTTCTGAAAGTTGCCCCATTTAGACTACAGAAAAAATTACAAAAAATCAACCCATATCCTACATGAACCAGACGGTCCCTGTATCAAGTTCCACGGAATTAGAGAATCCAGTAGTCAATTGGTTAAGGTGCAGCCAAAAGTCAGTGCGCACTCACGATATGCCCCGCCCACTTATACTGTATTGGTCCAATACCACGTTCACATTAGAAGTTGAGCCCGAATCTTCATCAAGTTTTAATATCAAAATGATCCTTAAACATAACTTTTCACTACACAATTTTTCATTAGATTACATTCACACTAGAAAAAAATGATTTACTTATCATACAGATATTATACAAGGTTTTTTTAAAGCGATACAATGAATCTTGTTAGTCTGAACAGGGGTGTGAGGTGAGCGCAAGCCCACTGCTGAAGCTCTTGATACTCTGCGTAACCCTAGCTAGCCAATGGGATCGTATTTGATGGGCACTTCCTACAGCTGGGTTACTAAGGTTACAAGGAATTCAGCAGAGGGTTCATTTATTACCCAATCAACATGCCAGGCAAAAAAAAAAAAACCCCATGTGATTCTTTTTCCGCACCGACTCGATTTGGGTCAGAAAATTTATAGCAAGAAGTGCAAGATCAAAGTAGGTAAAAACAATTACAATAATAAATATTATTTAGTGTACATGTATGTAGACTTAAGTGCATCATATCAACTCGGTCTTGAAAATGTCGATACCCTTTTCCATAATGGACTCATTTGTCCTGGAATTGTCCTTTCAAACTCAAGTAATCGAACGGGTCAAATTGCAATAGTGATTGGGTGCAGGTCAGGCACCTCGATAGCTGTTCGAAATGGCGGGCCAAATACTTCACCGTTAACATGTTGCTCCACACCCCTCCCCCGGATTCCCACATACAATGCAAGCGCCTGAACACTCGCAAAACAAACCACCCTGATACGGTACGCATTGGAATGGCACGGATTGGTACGGTACGGTTCTCTTCCAATAGCGCTTGAACACACCCTTAGTCAGCTTTCAAGAATTCCAGGTGCTAGTCATTGTGTATTGTTCAAGGAAAATATCAATATTAAAGACAGATTACAACCATAATGTAAATGAATCTCTTTAAATAATCAGAAAAAAAGAAAAAAAGTACTTACCAATTTGATTGCGACATGTTCATTGTTGTACAGATTTTTTCCTGTTGGCAGAAAAAAAAAATTAAAAAAGAAGGTCAATGTCATGTGTATGGATTACTAGCTAAACTTGAGTTGGAAGTATCATATAAACTTGAACTGCTTGCAATTCTGCAGTCCATACATGTACATTTACACTATCTCTATGAAATAATCACCTTGCATTGAATGATCATTTGTATATACTTTTCAAAGTTGTACGTTTACAGTATGGTGTACCTTTCTTCATGTGACAATACATTGCTACATGTATCTGACAGATCTGCCCTAAATAAAGACTTAAGAGGTTTTAAGAGAAGAAAATTAGTAGTTTTTATCTGCATTAAAGGCAACAAAATAAAAGTTCACAACTGTACATGTATACAATCACATGTACACTGTACAGTGTACATAATTTTTTTCCATATTCATAATCAATGACATTTACTTTTGACATTGAGAGGGAGAGAGACAGAAGGGAAAGAAATTGGAAATTTCAAAATACACATTTACAAACTACTGCTTCTTTTAAAATATCTTTAAAAAAAAAACCCTTTAAAAATAACAAACTACAGTGTACATACATTATGTACATGATAAATGTTTGTGTACATTTCATATGCCCTTGAACAGGGAGAGAATTCATATGCCATGCATCCTGTACAGGTCGTGTTTCTATATTAGACAATCTACAGCATGTACTGTAATAGTATACATGTACGGAAAGTATCAACTTGAAATGTGGCCCCAAGTCTGGGTGAGGCCGGATTCTCGGCTGAATATTAATAAGTAGTGCAATGAAGCATCATCGTTACACTGAAGTAACAAAATGTCATGTGCGCCAGACTGTGGCTCCCCGGCCAGAATACGAGGCATCCGTCGTCGGTAGATACATGTAGATGCCCTGCTGTATCCCTGACCCTCTTTTAATATCTACTGTCTCCACAGCCAGTAGTGCCATAGAAGTAGTGTTCAGCCGGCTGCTTTGATGACACTAACCCAGGCCCCTTGATATTTAATTATTGCACTGTATGATTGAACTTTTAATTTGCTAGGCAGGCGGTATTATACAGAGGGGCTGTACATGTACATGTACATTGCCTCTTCTTCTGTAAGGGTTAGACAGAAGTAGACTTTAAAGTAAAGTTCCATAAACTTCCAATGCAAAAATAAATGAGATATGATTCATATACATGTAAAGCAAACTTTGCATTAAATATTTGTAAATTAAAACCCATGTACTGTAGGTCAGGCAGCACATACAAGCAATGTACATGTATAGGGGTCATTGTTAAGCTGTCCTTTGCTCACCCCCCCCCCCCCCCGAAAAAAGGTTGTTTTTGCCATTCATTTTACACGCAGTTTGGTAAGGCAGTCTTTGTGGGCGATTCAACTTGTCATGTCTGAACACAGCTTTACAAATGCTTCAAATCGCAGACAAGGGGAAATTTTTATTTCAGTAACATACAAACACGCATCTTGGATACATGTATTTACATTGTAGTTGCTAGATAAAGTGCAAACAAATAACATTATAATAAAAGGTTTTTTATTTTCACTGGTTTACATCATTCTGCATGGGCAGACTTGATAGTGTATTATGCTTTCAAAACATTTTACATGTACATGTACATGTATGTGGAAATACATCGTGTGCAGTGATTTCATTTGCCACACTTGTGCCATACACACATATAGTAAGACTGTATTAATTTCGGATGAATCACTTGCATACAATTCATGAACGTTCATGTAGTGTCCAATATGGAGCCAGAAGGGCGTTCATTTAAATCTTTTGACAGAGTTAATATAATGCCCTTTTGACTATAAGGAGACGATATATCAATTTCACCATTTTATTTTGCCTCCAATCTCTACAGGCCTGTCTTCACTATCTCGAGATTGCCAAATATCCAGCTATTTGAACTATCCCGATCGCAAACTATCCTGCTAATTTGCGTCTTCATCAGACCGAAGTAGCAATTAGAAGGATATTTGGTCAGGATTATCATCCCAAGATATCTTGGGATAGTTTGCAAAATATCCTACTATTTGGCAAAATATCCAGCTATTTGTCCCGTGCGTCTTCACTAGACTGAAGATTCGCAATACACGCTAACGCTGAGCAAAATATCTCAAGCTAATTTCTCAAGGTCGAGTTTCAAGTTTCGAGGTCGAATCTCGAGATAGTGAAGACGCGATTTGTTACTTCGGGATTATTTCCCAAATAGCGGGCTATTTGGCAATCTCGAGATGATGAAGACGCGCCTTACGAGTAAGTTTACCAAAATATTTATCCGTCAAAGAAGCAATTACAAAGTGAGATGTACATGTGCATGGCTATCGCCCACAGGATCTGCAATGTTTGCTGTCATAGAATTTTGTTGATAAACAATGAAGTGTTTCCACCAAAACAATACGCATGTATAATACACCAACACTGTGACAGCCTGTTTAAGGTCAATTGTGCCATCACAGAATATTCAGTACCGAAGGTTGATGGAGATAATAATCTACAAAAAAAAAAATATATATAAAATAACTGTACATCTCCATTTACAACATTCATGATATAGATACATGTAGCAATATTTGTTCTTTATGCTGTGTCTACTGAATATATTGAGAATAGACCTGTTTACCAATAAAGTTAAGCATTTTTCTCTCCTGAAATCCTGGTTCCCAATTGTTTAATTCACTTGACATGCATACATGTACATGACCGGGTTAATAATATATCTGTAAAGAGTTTAGACACATCATTTATGTATTAAGCCCTATATAAAAGCCAAATATTATTATTATTTACATGTATCTCTACCGATAGAATCCACTACACATATAAGCTGTTGCTATGTTGTGCAAGCCTCTGGCAAGCTTTTACTTTGCCATGAGAAAATGTGTTAGAAAGGTATGCATACAATCGGTAAACAGGTCTATTCTCTAAATAGAAAACTGCAAAATGCACAGTGCACATTCATAGACTACAATAATTATAGCCATATGAATGCTGGAGGTGTCATATTCCACACTACAGTACATGTAATTTCAAAAGCCTGACCTGGATATTTCCTGCTGAATAAAAAAGTGAAACTAATGTCTTTGAACAAATATCCTGTTATTGTCGCCAGACAGAGGGTGGTATAATTACATATTTTGTCATTTTTAAATATTTTTAAAATATTTGTTTTTTGTTACTATAATTTGTTAAATATATTTATTTATTTATTATTATTATTATTATTTATTTTATTTTGTATTCATTTATTTATTTTTCATTTTTGGGGGGGAGGGGTAGACATTTTGCACGTGTGAACAACGGTAATTGCGAATATCAAGATTTCGTACAATACTTGGTGACTACAAGTTCACATTAAATTCAAAAGCATGACTATGGCCTGAAAAAAAAAACCCATTATGAATGCACTCAATACAATCTTTTCTATTTCTGAGCAAACACTGTACATGTACATGTGTAACATACAATGCGATGAATATGGGCATGCAAATCAAATCTATTCTTATTTTTTTCTGTTGCTATTTTATGCATGCATACAATGTACAGTAGTCATGACTAAGCATATTAGCACCGCATGGACACTCAATATAAATGCTGAATAGAAGTCTACCCCAAGAGTAAATAAAAATGAGGGGACCTATTTTTGGTGTGGGTGTGTGTATAGGGTACACCCATCTGTGTCAGCACGACCCGATACAGTTCAAACAGTTACAATAATGCAACCATTCCTAATTCACTGTCTACTGAAACACAATTAATACACATACTACATGTATAACTTCATTGAAATATATTAATTTGCAAAATTATATTTAAGTAATCATTAATAGAATCTGTAATTTCTAGCCCAACAGGTAACTGGTACAGGTGGGTTTAAATGGACTTTGCATGCTGTTGAGTTTGTACACCGTTTCTGCATGCATTGAACGTCTGGTTAATGCCTGGTAGTGATTGCAGCCTTTTGTACGAGCCCTAATGTAAATTATGCACTGCACAAGAGGCATCAGTCAATTCGTATTTGAAGCATCTTGCTTCTCTTTGCGATGAGGTAACCTTGAATATCAGCCTGTGAAATGAGATGATGAAGTTGCTGTTGCTTTACATCTATACAATGTATTAATGCATGTACAGTATTGCAGCCCAATAAGGATTATACGTCTCGAGGGAAATTACAAGAAAATAGTATAATTACATTTGATATTTTCTGACCTGTCAATTATAAGTTGACATTGACCTCGCATATTCTATTCCACATACCAAAGCATACACGTACATACTGAATATAATTTTTGCATAAAGTCTTGTACAGATGATTTCTTTTTCAATGAAGTGAATATGATTTACGCTGCAGAAGGTCATCAGAATATATGGAAAAACATACAAATTACAAAGCAAATTACATGCAGCAGCATCAACAACAACTAATGCTTGCCAAGTTTCCTACATACATGTAATAGCCTTCATTTATGTTTGTACAGTATACTGTACAGTATATGATGGCAAAATAAAGGAAGATAATGTGTATACATGTTAACATGTAGTATGTGAATATGGGCGATTCTTTGTTACAGTATGTGTCCCAGACGACATGTATGTGAGTTAAATATTCCGTATTCATCTCATCCAAAAGTGAAAATCTTTTGATATGACCATTGATCAGGACTCTACACTACTGTCTGTATGCAATAGCCCTATGTAAAATTTCAAAATTCTTGGGGGCCAAACTTAGATTTTGGGCGTCCATGTGTCGCGGGCGCCTGGTAATGTCAAGCCCTGCTTTTTGTTTTTTCTGGTGCGAAGCACTACCATCACTACATTAAAATTATTAATCAAGATATTTTTTTATTTTAGGATGAAATAAATGTAAAAAGTACATGACACACATGACAAATTGCAAAGAATTGCCCATTTGATTTGAAAAGTTAAAGCTGCATGTAAACACATTAAAGATTTAAATCTCTCGCAATGTTGCATTACAGAGTACATGTACATGTGAATGCTAATACATGGTAGCCTTATTAATCATCTGTTGATAGAGGAGGAGCATGCACATGTACGTGATACAGGTAATGAATTGATGTCCTAGAGGTAAACAAAATGCCAGTTATTTAGGCCAACCTACTCTTGTAAATTACACCAGTACATTAGTAGGGTAACATGAACATGAACATCGTTCTCCCTGTCGACACATACATGTACATGTAATGTAATGTACCAAATCCAACTCTTTCTTTTTGTAACATCTCCCCTGCGCATCCATCTGTCAAGTCTGTACATGTACCATACCGTGTTAAATGAATGCAACGGTACTCCGTGACATTCAAGGCTGGCATAATCACGTTTCAGCTACAAGGATGACATGGTTGACAGAATGCTAGATGAGAAAGTTGTGCAGGTTTTAAAAGATGGGAAAATAAAGGGCAAGGCCAAGGTAATTTGTGTCCTATACATTACAATACATCATAGTATAGTTTTTATTCTCCTTTATGTCTGTCTTATCCAGGCAATAGTAGAACTACATGTATAAGATCAATAAAATCATCACATACATGTATACAAAGTCTGGAGTCTGCAGTGCAAGCCACAAAGTACCTTCGACTTACAACAATATATCCTGACAATAAGGCTGCATCAATCTTGTTTAAAACCTGCAACGTTTCATGTGAAACACATACAATGTACATGTAAAATTTTGCAACTAAAATTCACTAGTTTCAATGAGCAGTCAGAATATGATAGGAGAAAGAATGTAAGAAAGAAGTTCAAAAGCCTAAAATAAAATTAATGCTATTTACATTTAAGGAAAAATTAGCAATATATGGAGGCACTTTAATAAGAAGTGATCTGCTTTTTACATGACCCGTACATGAAAATTACCAGACATTTCTAAAATAAAATAGTGCACGAACATAAAAGGCTTAAAATGAGCACATTTTCTGGGTTACCACATTCGTTCTTGAGGCATACATGAACGTATAAACATGTACATGTGTACATAAACGCATAGATAAACGCATTCGTAATTTGTGAAGGCCTTCCCTTACTTCCAATAATAGAAGCATCCATACTCACCAAGTCTTAGTTCTCCAAAATTACCACATCCAATTTTCTTTCCCACCCTGAAATTGGGTCCAACCATAAGTACTCCTGGATTGCCTGCATTGCTCTGGCGTCCCCCACTGCTGCCAGTCCTCGAACTGGGCTTTTTGCGGTGACGATTATCGTCATATTTATGTGTTCCGCTCATTTTGAATCCGACTTCGCTATTCCGAGCTTAGTTCAGTAGTTTCCTCCCCTCTCTCACTCTCTGTCGAGCCAAGTAGCACCAGCACAATGATTAAGATTCAATCACACACTCAATGATAGGGTTGTTTTTCATTTGTAGTAACTCCAAATTAAATCCACTGTAAGAAGACGATTCACTGTAAATGCGGTTATCCAATACATGTACTCATCAGGATGAACACATGTTCCTGCTGACCGACCGCATCACCAAACTTTGAATGGTCAATTCCGAAGATCGTTGATCACAGGAGATAAATGTATCCCACGGTTGGGACGTCCACTTAGTATTCACCTTTATGGTCCGTCCATTGGTTGGTTGAAAATAGTATCCCTTGGAAATATTTAACTGCAAAGATATAAATGAAAATTTATTTGTGAATATAGAAACAAAGTAAACATATCTTGAGAAAGCAATGAATTAACAACATTAATTTAAACAAACAAACAAACAAAACATAAATAGTAACCAAGTGAGCCATTCTGAATCTCAAAAATGAAGAATTCCTTTCAAATGAATACAGAATGATCCAAGAACCATATGGATGAAGACTGTACCAATGTAAAATTAAAGACTCTAGAGGTTCATAAAATACAAATCACTTGGGCCCCCGTACTTCTTCAAGGATCATTTGCACGCAGCTTGTAATTAATCACAAGTATTCAATCAACAGGAAAACAAGTGGACTTGTATCAATGAGATCTCTATCAACATGACTGTAGGCCTATGGATGCTTGAGGCAGTATTCCAGTTGGTGGTGGAGCTGCATGTACTGTCTTCATGTATGGTAACACTATACACCAGTGAGAAGAAAAAAATACATGGGTGCGGTAAGCAATCTACATGTGTACATGTATGTACATGTACTGTATGTCTAGAAAGCTCAAAAATAGCTCTGGTAAACTAGAAAAAAGCTGTGGTAATATAACAACACATACATGTACATTTGTACATTACATGTATGTATGTCACTGTGAGAAAATCATACTTTTATAATATAATTCATCCTAAAAGAGGTTCCGCAAACAGAAATAATGTATTTTTTTTATTAGCACTTCTATACACTCATCACTACAGTGTTGGGTACAGGAAGGAGTGGAATTCCATTATTTGTTTATATTTGTTTTAATTTTATTTTTTTATTATTATTATTATTAATTTGTTTTTGTTGTTGTTTTGGGTTGTTTTTTTCTTTGGGGGGCACACTCCCATTCATGTAACGATTCCGGAATTCCAGAGCAACCTGCTAAGTGGCATGTGGCCCTGCTATTTGAACTATATTTTGTACATGTACATGTAACTCTTACATACATGCATGCATACAATTTGGCAAGCAAGAGTCGCATTACAGGAATATCATTTAACCCCACCCATTCAAATTTATGATTTTGAAAAAGCAAAATATATACATGTACACTGTATGTACATATATTTGAGTAATAAAAAAAAGACACATGGAGCCAACATAAACAATTCCCTGGTAGACATGTACATGTACACCATAAAGCACTACAACAGAGTATGAAACAGATACATACATGTACATGTACATTTCTAAAGAAATATATTACTCTTAATCTTGAGCAATGAAAGTGCAATAACCCATTAGTCACTCCTAATTCTGAATACAATTCAACTTGCTATAAAAAGAAGTCATACATATGTAGAAAACAGGAACTTGAATGTAGGTTATATGTGCTGGTGAAAGTTAAAAAGGTGAAAGTTAAAAAGATGAAAAAAATAGATTTCTTAATATTTTTCTATCTTATCCAAAGAGGTTGTATTATAACCTTTGATGGTAAAACACAGGCCGTAAGAAGTTTATCATGGAATGGCTGCATTTCGAGTAATCATATGTTAAGCACAAAATAACAACCACCACCACCAAAATCAAATGGATTTATTTTTCCCAATACGTTTCTGGTTGTATACCGTAGGCCATCGCTGATTTGCTGAATTATGAATATCAGACTAATACATTTTGTTTATGAATATTCTTCAGCTTAAAAATGAAACCTCACACAAACAAATTATAAAATGAAATTAGAAAAGAGAAAATGATGATTCATAACTATCCTATTCTATGGTAGTTTCCCTCTTTCCAATTCAATGGTGTTGATACAGCTTCTCTCTTGAACCACCCAGGTCATGTGATGACTAATACACATACACAAATAGCTTTGTATTGTATTTACATGTAGTACAGTTAACACACCCTCCTTTTCTTTGAGATCTAAATGGTTTATACGGATTTACTCCACTGCATTTACGAAATGAAAACTTAAATTGCTTTGTTTCGTTGTTTTGTTTTGAAAGAATATCTCCATCCTATAATTTTTTTTTTTTTTATAGGAATTCAGGAGGAAAAGATGCAGATCATTTGAGTTTGAGCAAAGTACATGTATATTATGAAATCATATAAAAGAGAAAAGAAAAAGAAGAGAGACAAAAACAAATACAAAATAGCTACGAGATGTGGAAAGAATGTTGATGTGATTCCTTTTTTATCAATTAATATAAATTCAAACAATATAATCAATAATAATAACCATAGATTTTTAATAAAGAGCAACATCAACCAAATCAATTCAGAATTTTCATTCTGTCTCACAAATTGAAACCCGTTATTATTCAAATGTTTATTGTTATCTTTGTTTTTTTTCCAGGGGGGATTCTTTAAAAGAGAATACAAAATTAAACAAAAAAATATTGTCTTTACACATAAAATTCAAGTGCGAACGAATACCTCTTACTATCAAATTACATGTATAATAAATTACTAGCATGAGGAGAAGAGGAGCAAGGTTGCAGCTGCAACTACCACCTGAAACCTTTCAGGACCGCCTCCACTCATAAAAGAAGTTTCACACACTGCCTGATACACATGGGACCTAAAATAGATTTCAAGGTTAGCTTCTAGCCTTTCATCCTAAAAGATTGAACGGCGCGATCGCAGAACACATGATCTTTGAGTGCTCTTCACTGAACTCTAAATTTACATTAATTTTCCCCATTTCGCGGTGAAAATTTGGTTATTTTTTTTACATTATCTCAAATTAGCTGAGATGCATCTTTTTACTTGCACTATAGCTTAGTTCTTTGTTACTGCACTCAATGTCATGTGTTCTTGGGATTGCAGCCCCAGCAATCAAAGTACGACTTTACTCTACGAAGAGGAATGTACTCATTGGAAGAAGAAGAAGAAATGACAGAGCTTGTCACTAAACTGATTTGCTTAGGCACCTAAAATGTTATCCTGGACCCTCCCCCCCCCCCCCCCCACCTAAACAATATAAAAATCATCTAATTTTTACATGAGGCTCATTCATCCAGACCATAAATTTTGTTAATGGACCCCCTACACAAGGAAAAAACACACAATGTAATCTTGGGCAAACAGCTAGAAAAGAAGTCCAACTTCATTGACATTTCCCTGAAATGCTTGATTTTTCAACAAGCATTTCAGCGAGAATTTATTGTGAATGAACTTAGACCCAATCACTGGCCCCAGTATTTTCTTGTTCTGAACTTGACCTCATTTCATCTGATACTCCAATTCCTATTGGCTGATTAGTGTTCCTTCTGTGCCCTTTTATCTTTTCAATTGCCTGTTATCTAATCATTTAGTAAATGTTTTATTTTACTTTTCTTGTTGTATTGAACTCATTAGTCTCTCCTTACGTTTCTTCTTCAACTTCAACGCATGCTTTTGAGTTTTGTAATCTGTCTCTCATCATCTTCACACTTATCACGCTTAAGCCTTAAAACATTTACTTTCACTTTGCCCTTGTTCTTTATTTCCATTCTTCATTTCCCCTGGCTTTTGCCGTCCTCATGTCTTTCTTCTTTTATTTTACTTTCTCTTCATGCTGTTGATTGGTGACTCAGCGAGCCTCCGATAATGATGTCACAGGGAATCATTTGACCGACATGGCAGATCTGAAAATGAAATTAACAACTCGAGCTCGAGCTTGCACATTACACGAACCATCACTCGACTCAGTCATAGAAACTTAATACACATGTTAATGAGAATAGTGACTTGAAGGTAAGAAGTTAAGCTACACCAGGGAAATAAACATACACATACATCTTCTAAGACTCAGTGGAATCTCACGGTATCATCACATCTTTTCATCATTCATGTAGCAATGAATGATGAGGAGCACTTGTTCATGCAACTGCGGGTGGCTTGTTGGCCACTTCCTGTTGCCATGGGCGGTAGGCTGATCAAATAAGTCTATTTCAAACGAAAATTCTTCCCACACAAGAGTATTTCATACAGAATGAACAAAACAAAAACATACGATATTTACTGTCTTTAAATCAAGCACGGTTCTTGAAAAATATAGCAATAGGAGACGAATATACAGTACCTGATTTGTAATCCTTCCATTGATTAGAATTCACGTACGATCCCTCGACCCCGTTGTTCATATCTGTTTGAGATGACGTCACTTCCGCCAATAAGCTCGCTCGATATCGGCAAGGCGCATGCGTAATGTATTCTCAAAATGGCCGCTAAATTTGAAGAGATTGTTTACAAAATTTCAGTTTGGTGATTTCATTGATATTGATCACTTCAAAATGGGAGCAGATGAGCAATATCTTCTCGTTGTGTCTGTAATATGCGGTGAGTGTGTTTACGTAATATGATCCCTCTTTCAAATGCTTGATTGGGAGAGTGCATCTTGACAGAGTTCACAGTGTTGTCCCATCTATTATACTTGGCGTAGGGTCTAGTGTAACTGTGATATTCCTGTCACTTACTTATTTGTCACTCACTTACTAATTACTATGAATTAGTCTTCTTATCTTAGTTCATTTGGCTCTTAGCCTTAAGTGGAGATTTCAAAAGCTCTTAGGGTACTCTCCCGCAAGTCATGGGTCCAAAATTTGGGCACACTCGCTTCCCCCTAGCTCCCAAATTTTAAAAATAAAGTAAAAATGGGTGCAAATATTTTGAACTAGAAAATTTATACCTAAATTATAAACAGTAAGGTTGCTGGTTCGAGGTTGCTGGTCCGAGAATGAATATCGTCCCCATAAACGAGGATATCCTCATAAACGCGGACAAATCGCGTCCTGAAAAATAATGATCGTCCACATTTTTCGCTGATGTTCTTTTTGGGGGGCGCTCAGTCTGGGGGTGTAGGGTTTCAAGATCCATGCACTGACAATGTGAATAACAGATTCTGCATATTAAAATACCCCAGTTCACAGTCTACACTTATTGTCTGTAGGTTGTCTATCTTCCCGAGGATTTATCGTTCATAACGTGAAAGTCTCTGTGCAAAGTGAATGTGAAATGCATCGAATCCGTTTTTCGCATTGCCAACGCAAGGATAGGCAATAAGAATCGTCCGCGAAAATGAAGGCAATCCTTATTTTGTAGGACACGTCTGTCCCCGTTTACGGAGACGATCCTCGTTTATGCTGACGATCCTTATTCTTGGACCAGCGCCCCTACTGACATCAAGTATTTATACTAAGTTATCCAAATTATTGTCAAAGAGTTTCTGGCAATCTCAAAATTTGATGTGGATCAAATACTCAACTAAAGAAAAAGTCATAAAAACAAGGATTCCTTTATTTGCGCACAAGGATTTACTAGTGATTTATTAACAAAATAGCAATTCATCAAAGTTAAGATAAAATTTTGCATTAATTGAAAGCCAAAATATTGTACAATATGTTGGTATAACTTTTTGATTACAATTTTGATTTCATATTCTTTTAAAATGAAGATTTTCAAACCCTCGTCGGTAAGGTTATATTTTTCCTAAATTTTCAGATCTTTTGTCAATATGTTCATAATTTCACATCCAATCAATAGAAGAAAAAATAGTCACTACGCAATGTTCCTCTTTCCATTACCCATTGGTGATATTAGCCCTAAATCACAAGAATTACCAATTCCTGTTTGATAGATCACAACGTTAAACACCAAAGCTTTCTTTTCCACTTTTAGTTTTCACCAACTGTCTCTGGCATGTGTATGCTTTGTTTAGCTCAAGCTGATACCAGAACAGACTTCACATTTAACTTATACTTCCCACAATTTTAATTTGATTAAGGATTCTAATGACACAAAATATTCTTCTCCTTACAGGAAGGAAGTTTCCAAAACGTCCAAGTCAGGAGTTATTGGTGGAGTCTAAGTTTGATGGAGAGCTTTTAGCCACAGACCCTGTCCAGCACAGCGAGTCTCCAGAGTTTCATACAGAGCTTGCCTGGGAGCTCAGCAAGAAGACACTCCACCAACATCGTTTGCAGCGGACTCCCATAAAACTGCAGTGCTACTCCATTAACATACAGACCAAGACAAGGGAGAGCATAGGATATGTTGTTCTTGATCTAAGGTCTGCCTTGGTCAAGGATGTTGCCCCTGCCAAACTTCCAGTGGTAAGAATTAAACACCCCTCTGTAATTTGTCATGCTAATACATTTGGGTTTTGCTGTCCCATATATGTTACCAAGAAGAAAGAAGAATAACAAAAAGTAACATTGCAAGTGTCACTCTTTCATTATTTAGTATGAGTATAATGATTCAAGCCCCAATAGGGCTGTATAGAATCACTGGGAGTACTAAAATTTCTATGAGGTTGGAATTATACGGGACAAATTGCCTATGACTTGCCCACAATTACTTCAGCAAAAATTGTTTCTTGGCTTTACTATATCAAAGAAAAAAATTGTAGGGATGAAGTAGCAATTGGGTGTTTAGTCAGGTTTAGGGTTAGGTAAAACAACGTTGAACTTGAAGTTTAGAATTTGCTCAGTTTTGGAAATTGGCCACAAACATTTGTTGCCGCACAATGTGTTGTACATTTACTCATGCTTTGTAAAGTTGAAAGAGTTGAGATATACTCTATGCCTATTTAAGGATACAGGATTAAAATAATAGCTCTGTGTCTTGACAATAGGCCTACATATCCTTTATCTTTGCATGTCCTTGTTTGACTTTCAGTTTGTTATTCCTTCTTAGTTCCAATATAAATCTTTCCAAGGGTATCATTTTGTTGAGCCTGTACCAGAAAGTAAGAAGTAATATTAACGTCATCCAAAAACTTGTTTTGTTTCAAAGTAAACTTACCATTGCAGTACATTATTTGACAAATTTTCTACCCTTTAATAACACTATTTATCCATATTCAAATCTATTTCAGACTAGCAAGTGGTATAATATACTGAACTCCAAATATCACAAGCACAAGCCCGAGATACAGCTGGGGATTTCCCTTGAATTAGATATACCTGTCAAGGATGAGAGCTTCAAGGCCAGAGCAGCTCCACCAAGGAAGGGACAAGGTAAAAAACTTACAGTAAAGAAATACTTGGAGGGGTGGTATTTACTGCAAACAAGTGCAGGGAATCCATTTCAAAGAAAGAAGTCTTTACAGGTTCTTTAAAAAAAGTGTCCATGAAGGTTGTCTTGAAAGAGATACGCAACTTCAAGAAAAGGGGCTTTTATTTTATGGATATGGACAGGTGGTCTGATATCTTTCAGACTAAATAAATTCCTTATATTACTTAATTGTAAAAGAACTACATACAGTATCAATTTTATGTAGTGAGACCATTAAAGTTTTAATCTCCTCCATTTATTAATTTTTGTAAAGAAAACATAATCATACTTTATTAGAAACAAGTGTTTTATGTTGAATGAAAGAATTGATAGATAAATGAGTTACTTTTGTTGACAAAAGGATCGTTATTGTTGATCCTGTTATTGTGTATAAACACTTTTCACCTGCACACCTGGACATCCCTATGGCGCCACACACATGCACTTATATATCTGCAAGAATCGTCAGCAGCGAAGGAGGCAGATTATCCTGAAGAAGAAGAAGAAGAGAAAGCTTGTGATTGATAACAATCAATTCCATCAAAATATGACAGACCACCCACTACTTTCTAGTTGATAAAAAGTTCTTTCATTCAATAAACTTACATATTCTCTTCTTTCCTTTTGGAATATAGTCCCACCTGTTCTGCCTTCTTCAGAAATAGACCCCTCAACCCTAACAGCGATGCTCAACAACGAGGAAGGGTTCTACAAGATAGGACCAGAAGGGTCTTGCACTGAGAGCTTTGTCCTCTCGGTTACTATCGCCTTCGCTGCAAACCTCTCACAGGTAAGAGCAATGGATGAAAGAGATGTTATTATTATTTCCCAATCCTTCACAAGTCGCCTCTCTCCTTAGGACAAAATTCAATAATAGAGAGTGACAAGGAAAATTTGATAGAGATGAAGAGTAAATTTATCAATTCAAGTAGAAAATAGAGCGGGTATATTTTTTAAATGGAACCTTATTTGGCTGTACGATAGACCTTGATAAACTCTTATCCTATATAATGTTAATGTTGTAATGACATCATCACTGTTACGGTAGGTTAAATTGGTTAATATAGGTCAAACTTTTGTTTACAGACTTCCACATGACAGAGATAAAGGGCCAAGTCTGTGTAGTCTCCATTGGGATTTCAAAAATCTGGGCCTTGTTTCATAAGATTTGTTAATGATAACAACTGCTACAAATCTGTGACAAATCTGCTCATAGCCAATAAAATATTAGGATTTCAGAAGTTTATAACAATTATTTTACAATGTTATTGATAATTTGTTTTTGTATAAAACATGGCTTAGATTTGTCTTGAAATATAATAAGTAGTGAATAAATTGTATATGTCTCTGTCTTTCTCTGACTATTTGATTTTTATTTGATTCATATCCAAATAACATAATTAATAATATCATTGGAAAAAGTATGTATGAAATGGTTGAATCATAAGCCAGAGCAAGAGTCAAGTTAACATTTGTTTAACACAAATCAAATTATATTGACCACTTTAAAATGTTTACTAAATGAATATGTAGTCATGTGTAATGCTTTCACGGTTTGTTTTTTAAAATGCAACTCTACAAAGAGACAATTTAGTAGTCGTTAATCATCATTACATATATCATTTGCTGGTAATGTGTGTTCCCGTAAATCCATTACAGTTAATCACGCCAGACATCCCTCTGGCAGCACGACACAAAGGTTTCTTCTTCTCCTACGCCCTCCTGGGTAATCATGTGACCAATGATAGCTTCCATGACCTTATGAACCCAACATTCCCAGCTGAGAGAGCCTCAGTCAGACTGAAAAGCAGTGTGGACATCCTCAGAGTTTATTTTCAGCGTGAACCTCTCCTTCAGGTTTGGCTTTAAACTTATATTTTGGCCATTCTGGTTTACCCTAACCTTGTAAACTGTAAAATATAGGAAGTGAGGGATAGAAGAAAAGACAATAATAAATATTAAGCAAGAAAGATAACAGAGAATGGGAGAGAGAGACACAGAGAGAGAGACATCCCCAGGGTTTATTTTCAGCGCAAACCTCTCCTTCAGGTTTGGCTTTAAAATGATATTTTAACTATTCTGGATTACCCTAGCCTTGATTTGTAAACTGTAGAATGACAGGGAGAAAAAGAAATATAGGAAGTGAGGGATAGAAGAAAATACAATAAGAAATATTAAGCAAGAAAGATAAAAGAGAATGGGAGAAAGAGAGAGAGAGAGAGAGAGAAAGAAGGGGGGGGGGGGAGAGGCATATGATGATGGGTAAAAGCTCAACAAAGTATATGTTCATTTGCTACCATATTAGGTTTTTGGAATTTAGGCATTTGTGCTAATTGAAATTAGATAATAATAATATGTCTTGTTTACCCAGGGTAGCCTCATCAGTATTCATACTGTTCTCTCTGAGGGCCCTGCAATCATATTATTACCCAAGTCATCAGATTCAGGCTTACCCGCACACAATGTATGCACATTTTCCACTCCCTGGGGAGCATTCCAGCCAGGCGTCATTTTTACATGCACACACTTGCTAATCTAAGCACATTAGCTTTCGCATCCTACAGGGTAATAATATTCAAGTAGCTTTTATCTTTACTTTTGTTCTTCAGAAAATATTATCGTATGGAACAGTATCCAGTGATATTTACTGCTGTCAAGGAAATAAATCAACAAACAAATCAAAATCCCTTTTCTATGGTAGATTCATCTTTGTTGTGGTGAGACAACGATAGGGACAGCTGACGTACGCCTGAGCACCCTCCTCCAGCCCGGCAGTGATGCCATCAACAGACAGCCTCTCATCATTGAAGGTGCCTTCCAGATCCTTAGTACCGCTCAGAAGCATCAGAAAGACCCTCCGGTAGCCAGCAGCTCGTCCCCCTGTGTAGGGGCCTCGGTTGCTCTGAGACGGGAGGAGATTCCCTTGCAGCCACAAGTTGAGGTACATGTATGTGCTTGTCTTGGCAATTTATGTCATTTATGACATTTACTCACTGACGGGCATGAGCATCAATGTGTTGTACCGGTAGTCTTTTTTTGTTGATGTGAGACCAGAGTGTTAACAACAGCAAAATAAAAAATGACCCGATATACAGGCCTTTGTGCAATCTTAAATAATAAAGAAATACCCAGGAGTTATGTGTACATGAAGATGATCAATGATGATATTGCACCTACTGCAGGAACTCTGTGTAGATATGCAATGTGGGTAGTACATGTAGTTTGTAAGCCACCACACATCATCTGTTTAATAATAATAATTAATAATAATAAAAACGTTACTTATAAAGCGCTTACCACCAAAGTCTCTAAGCGCTGTAACAAACAAAATAGACTGATAAACAATTACATATTAAAAAAAAAAAAAAAGTGCAAATAAACCTACAAATTACAATACATATGGAATACACATCAAAGTGAACAGAGTTAGTTAATCATCCAAAGCAAGTTTGAATAAATTTGTTTAGAGCCAGAAGGGTGTTAACTCTGTCTAAAAGTATAGGACTTAACATCCTTCTGGCTCTCAACAGACAATGTATAAACAACTCTAATGATTAAAAAGGAATTTTTCCGTAACTCCCTGTGTTTGAGATCATATGTACGATATGAATGAAGAGGGAAAAAACATGTTAAAAAAACACCTCATGGTCATAGGCATGTGATTAAAGGCAGTTTTTATACAAAGATTCAACAAGAACATTGAGCCCATCTTGATGATGTCTGCAAACATGTGTCATTTCTATTTTAAACAGACAACGGAGAAAGCAGACATGGGCCCACCTGCAGGTCAAGAAGCACCACCAACCCCACCCAAGAAGGAGAAGAAAAGAAGTGCTGATCCCGCCCCTGTCTCCCCTCCACAGGGGGAGGACAGCTACGGGGGATACACCCCACCCCAAGGGAGTTCTAGGACAGAGGATGATGCAGACACGCTGAGAGATTTGGAAGAGGAAGAAGGGGAGCTGGAGAGAGAAGCTGCTCGAGCAAAACGGAAGAAAGAAGGTACTGTAAGCGCTGTTATTTTTGCATGATTAATTTTTTGCGCAAAGCGACCCCAAAACATATTCGCGGGTTCTTCAGCCTGTCAAAACATGCATAAAAAGTCATGCTTAAATTTGCGCTTGCCGATCTAATATATCTAGAATATTTCTACTTTTACAGTAAAGGCTGTGTTGTGTACATGTGTGAAGAAAAAGACAGGCGTGAAGTTAATCACAAATTATGATTTTATTGCTTTCAACTTTTTATGAAATTTGTCATGAATTCTTTGTAATAATGTGTCCTTTCCATATTATTGTATAATATTAGTCTGTCCAATGAACAACAACATCAAACAACCATTGGATAAGCTCCACTTTTAAATGCGCTTCTTGCAGATGATCTCTAGAAAGTAGATACTGATATCAGAAATATTCTGACTATTGCAACTGGGAAGATAGCAGCATCAAGTTGCACTCGCCTGTTTAATCCGTAATTGATTTTCATTTTCTTCCAGATGTTAAAGGAAATGCACCTGTTGCCAAGGGAAAACCCAAGCCCAAGTCTGGTCCGGCTCCAGCTAATGTCCAACTGGACTTAATGGATCTCTCTGTACATCACTTCTGTTTCTCCATTGATCTGAGGAGCATCAAAGATGTCAGCACACCAACAAATCTCAGTGTCTATCTTAGGTAAGTGAATAGTTTTTTTCTCCAAACAGACATTAACAACATCTTGTGAAAATGTCTTCATAGTTTGTTCCTTGAATAAAAGTTAATCATTAGAATTTGTTATGTTTGAGAAGTAGACACAGCTATTGTTAGCAGGTCTGATTGTCATGCAGAAGAAGTTTCATAGCTCAATCATCAAGGCAACTAACATTTTAAATTTTCTGCAGAATTGCAATTTTTACTTGATTAATGCAAAGCCATTGTGAATATGTATGCTCCACATCAGATGATGTCATCAAGTCTATAGCTAGTTTTTAGGTCAACAACTTTCGATTTTCAAAGCTTTAGATTTTGAGTTTTCAGAGAGTTACTCCTCTGACAGATGCAAAGATAGCATATAATTGGTATTATTGTAACCTATGGCTTATGAGCTTTCGGTTGATATATAACTCATCTATTTCCTTTTTTCACTTCTGACTCGGTCTTTAAAGTCTGTTTCCAACTTTGTCTCATGTTTGTTTTTCAGGTACACCTACCCATTCTTTGGAAGCTCTTCCCCCGTCATGACCCACCCTCCGGTGGAGGTGCGTAGACACACCGAGGTGCTCCTACCACACTCATTCTGCGCCTTTGACTTTGCTACAACTCCCCAACAGCTCAGAGAAACATTGCTCAGGTAAGCAGAGAGATACAGTTAATAGCTGAATTATTCATACTCCTTGTAAGTTTGATGTAATTTTGTTTTTTTCGTAACTCAAGAATGTAAGGTGAATTGGATGAATTAGAGCCTTTGTTGAATACTTTTAGATGTGAGCTTTTATATGCCACATTCTCAAGAAACATAAATAGGGGAAAATCAATCTTTCACATATTTAAACAATTACAAAACTTTGTAAGGGTATAATAATTTAGTTGTAAACTGTATGTTATCATGTAAAATATAATGTAAAATGATCTTGATTAATAAACTGTGGAGAGCCGGGTTTATGGTACCAGTGTGCTCTTGATGCTCTTCATGTAATTGTCACATGATTTCATTAGTTTGTTGGGTACTTCGTGAACATCCATTGTCCATTTAAGTTGTAACAAAAAGGTTGCATCAGTCATCTATTCTTCATTGGGGTTTTGATGAGAATGATTTTACCGTCTTGCACATTGTTCTTTTGCTATGGATTACATGAATTACAGTCAGGATATATTTGTCTGTTTTAGGGTCCCATTACTTGTAGAGGTATGGCATCGTGATAAGATGGTGAAGGACAGGTTACTGGGTGTAGCGAGAGTACCCCTATCAGGGATCATCAGTGCAGACAGGGCCAGAATTGCTGTGAGTATTATTATTATCATTATTATTATTATTATTTATTTGTCAAAGACAATATCAAGAATGGTAAATGTAGAACAACAGTAAGATTTGAAGTGAGACACATGGATGTCAGGAAAAGAAAAAGATTAATTGAATAACTATTACCCAAAGACCTTTCAAATCCATGTTACTTTACATAAATGACTAGTACAGATTAGCAAGATACAACAAACAATGAATTGCAATTATATTGCAATAAGACAAAAAGAAAAGAAAAGCATTTAATGTTGCATTATGTACATGTATATGTCTCTAATTCTAATCCTATCCTTAGTATCATGGGCAGTGCACTGAGACACTCAATCCTTTTACCGATTCATGTAATTGTAAAAGTATGCTGAATGTTAAAAAGGAGGTACAGAATTATATATATCATTCCTTTGAAAAAGCACTGTTGACAATATTAATGTATAGGAAATCACGTAATTGTGCTCCAGCCTTGTAGAATAAAAACAAAACTATTTTGTCAGTGGTGGTCATACAGTCACATCTGTTTATTTGTATTGACGATTTAGAACTATTCACATCTTTTTCACTTCCGTTTTTGTAATTTTATTTTTGTTTGCAACTGATTTTCAACACTTAACTTGATCATTTTTTTATTATGAAAGCTGGAATTTAGATTAGATTGAAGAATGTATTAATTATAGGCATATCACACTTTGAATTTAAGAAAGTTACAATTGTACAAGTGTATTGTACTTGTGTAAATCTAACTCATCCTTTCCGTTCCATTGTTTGTTTTCAGCCTACTAGCACAGATGCTCAAGAAGGTTGGAGACAGATCTTCACAGAGCGAGTCGCAGCAGAGACCACCGAGGGTAGGCCTACCAAGATGGCCGAGCTTCAAGTTGTGCTCGGACTAGAGGACTACGGTACCGTCAAGACACAGGAGGTGTACATGGGACCTGGTACTGACATGTCACAGGTGAGTTTTCAGGTTTAGTTGGGACTAGAGGACTGTTGGGTGAATATCAGTTGATTTCAACAAACCTTTAAAGTGGGTCAAGTTTTATGAAGTGTCTCAACACAATAACAAGTCACTTGTATTTGTAAAAGCTGTAAAATCCCCTGTAGGAATAATAGTATACAAATAATGAATGCTTATGAGTTCAATAGACATTCATTATTTGTGTTATACAACATTGAAGTAGATCTAATAGTCAGAACGTTATTCTTTCAACAAATTATGGTTTTCTCCTTATATTAAAGATAAATTGAAGTTGGAGTCAGGCCTTTCCAAATAAATTTAGATTGCCTTCACGTAAGCGCAGGGCAGAGAGGTACGCAGTCTGCATATAAACAAAAATGCACGCTCCTGGAATAGTACTACGGCGAATAGTACCCAAAATGCACGCCCGTGCAATAGTATATCTATTTAATAACATGTGACCAACAATCCACCAATCAAATGACTAGGATCTACTTGGGTGTTGTATAATATAGGATATTGGCCGTGGAGCAACTGTCTGCAGAGCCTGCATCATGCAAGCTCTGTGCAATAGCACATTATCGTAATTTAAACTCTCTATATATTCTGAAATTCCTTACCCATTCGTTAGACCACCAGTACAAGCAGCTCAACCCAACCACCAGTAAGGCAGCAGCCTCCCCCGCCCTCTACCCAGGCCCCTCCCCCAGACCCCAGGGAGACGGCAGAGTACAAGGCTGCTATGGAGCTAGAGATGTGGAAGGAACAACAGGCAGGGGTGTTTGAGAACCAAGTAAGAAAGCTTAGGTTTGAAGTATTGTTGACACGTCTAAATGCTGCTCATTGTGAAAGATGTGATATCTTGTAAAGTGTATTGATCGATAATTCAAAAAATACCATGAAAAATGGTGTTGGATATTGAAGCATTTAATACTTTTGACTTAAAAAGCCCAGTTTCATTTCAAAACCCTTTCCTTTCCTCTTCTCTTTTTTATTTGCTTTTCATATTCCTTTGGCTTTAGTATCATTAGATGCAGGTTATTTACTTGTTTCTAATTCTGGCAATTCAAAAAATTACTTCCCAATATCAGCCATCTCATAAGAAGCACACTTGAGTATTGAGGATATTCTGCATTTTTATAAAGTTCTTGTTTGCATTTCATTTATAAATTTTAATAATTAAACATTTTTGTAAAGAGCATAACACAGAATTGTATGTCTCTATGCGCTTTAAAGAACAGAATATAGAAGGAGTAGAAATGGTACACTGGGTTCATAATTGTGAGATCTTTCATATGGTTTAACCCAGTATAAAAAAATTGAAGTACTGTATCATATTTATTTATTTTTTCAGATGAAAGAAAAGGAACTGAATCAGCTTCAATCACTAGCAGAAGAATTCAAAAGGAGAGACAGGGAGAGAACATTAGTATTAAAGAAAAAGGTAAAGAAAACCTCATTAACTTGATACAAGTTTATGTATTCAACTGTATAGGTATAATAAAGGTTCAGAGCTATTGTGATTTTATGGAGGATATTGGGTCTTGTTTTATTCATTACAATATGATCCAGTTGCTGCTTTTCAGTGTATTTGGTTTCAGAAAACTTGGGAATAAGACATTTTGCTGGTTCAATGAAACTCCACCATGTCTTGCTACGTTTGACTACTGCATGTTCAATAATTCAACATTTCTTTCTAACATGACACTTTGTAATGGATAATGCAACTAATTATTAGATTAGAGTAAATTGTATACGGTAAGTCTGATCAACGAGTGAAAAATCTTGATAAGAGAATGTTAACCTGTTGAATATTGAAATGATATAATCCCATAGGCATTCTAGGAGACAATGTGTAAAAATAAGCATTTTATTTTCAGGTTCTCTGTCTCAATATGTATTTGTATATAATTTAAATATGGACAAATTTTCTCAAAACCGTCATCCCAATGAAACGTGTGTATAAAACTTAAATACACATGTTTCAATGAGATGGCAGCTATTTATACTTCTAACAAATTTTCTGAGATGCTGCCCTGGGCCCTGTTTCATAAAACTTGGTACCAATAACAAGTTACAATAACTGTTATAAGCTACTGAAATAGTGGCATTTGATTGGTTGAGAGGAGATTTGTCATAGCATTTTAGCATTTGTTATGGATGATAAGTTTTATGAAACAGGGGCCCTGGTATTTTGTGTGAGATTTCTTTGACGGACCTGAAACTCCAAATTTCTTTTTTTATTTACAGACTGACGAGTACGCTGGGCTGGAGGAACAGTTAAAGTTTGCCTTGGCAGATGTGGACAGGCGAGAACACCAGCTGGCCGCAAACGAAGCAGAAGTAGTAAGGCTCAGAGCAGATCTAGAGAGGGAGCACCAACACAAGCTTGTAGAAATGCAGGAGGCATCGAGGAGATTAAAAGAAGACTGCTTGCATCAGATAGAACTTGAGAAGTAAGCAATTATATTTAATCTTTATCGATTAGGTGAAGATAAATGGTTTGGTTAAAAGTGTATCAAGCACATTTCCATGTTTCAAATGCACTAAAAAAAAAATTAAATTAAAGCATGGAGTTTGTTTGATTACAAGTTAGGTATCCTACTTGAATGTTTGAAAATCGAATAGATACAGAAAGGTTGCGGAAAGATTATTTCAGAGAAAGAGTATATTATAGAAAGAATATCCACAATATCTTCAATAAATTAATTTATATATTTCCTGCAGATCCTGGTAAAAAAAGATTTATTGCACACATATATTGATTCCTGTAAGTTCCCTTTTTTTAGGGGGGGGGGCAACAGTTGTGTATTTGAATTAGAATTTTTAAAATTAGGTTATCTGCTACAAGTACTTACAATGAATATCATACATGTAGGAGCGTAATATTCAAAGTCAGTTTCCTGACACTCATTCATATTTTCTTTTTAAATGCAATACACTGTTGTTTTATTCTTCAAAATTCCTTGGAAGTTAGTTTCATCCAGTCTGTTATCATTAAAATACTTGAAATGTAAATTACATTGTAAGTTACCACACAGAATTTGTGAAAAGCTCTATGATTGACAGGTAAAGATGAATGTTGTAGATTTCACAGCTGGGTGGGAAGAAATTTACTTTGTTGGTATTTCCTGTTATTGATTTTTGAGCTGACTAAGATTCCATGGGTGTCAATTGCATGTACATCCTGTTTATATATAGGACCATTTACACATCCCAAACACCATTGTGAAAAACCCATCATAAAGTTTGCTCATACTGGTTTTGGAGTGAGTAGTATGCATGCGCACCTAATCAGTGCCCCGCATGCCCTGCATACATAAGCAAGGAGAGGCATGTGATGAAAAACCGGTATCTCACCTAAGCTTCTTTTACACTGCAAACAATTGCTGAAACTTTGGCGGTTGTTAACAAAATTACTCCAGAGGTGGGTTTTTTCATTTTTAATTTCCGATGCTATGCAACCAGGGAAAAAAATATTAAAACAATTTTGGGGGCTACTTTTCAATCTTGCTTGCATGATAATAACTGACTTTAATTTTGTTTGCATTGAGCTCTATGCAAATTTGTTGGGGCTCTTTTATGAATTTCGGGGCTAATTTGCCCCGAGCCCCCATGTATATTTTTCCCTGCATTTAACTTTCAGAATGTGAGAAAAAACAATGATTTTTGGTTGCACTTAATAATACAGTTAATACAGCTAATAATTCAGTCCATGATGTTTGCAATAGAGTTTCAATCTGAAATGTAAATTACATTCTAAGTTGCCACACTGAATTTGTGATTGACAGGTAGAGATGAATGTTGTAGATTTCGCAGCTGGGTGGGAAGAAATTTACTTTGTTGGTATTTCCTGTTATTGATTCTTGAGCTCACTTACAATTATATGGATGTCAATTGGATGTACATCCTGTTAATGTATCCAGTCAATGATGTTTGCAATAGAGTTTCAAATCTAAAATGTAAATAAAGTTGCAAGTTACCACACAGAATTTGTGAGAAATACTATGATTGACAGGTAGAGATGAATGTTGTAGATTTCACAGCTGGGAGGGAAGAAATTTACTTTGTTGGCATTTCCTGTTATTGATTTTTGAGCTCACTTACAATTCTATGGGTGTCAATTACATGTACATCCTGTATAATATTATGTCTTTTAGTCCTTGATGTTTGCAATAGAGTCAAAAGGAAATTGGAATTGGAAGAACAGTAGGAAATTATTAAGAAAATAGAAGATAGAGAATGAAGAGGAAGGAAGGAATGAAAAGGGAAACAAATGGGATGAAAGAAATTATAAGAATGCATGAACAATTAGCTACAGTCTATCTCTTTGTCCAAATCTGCGATATGCTGTTAAAACAAATGATATTATTATACATGTAGACAGGAAGAAAAAGGGCACAATTGTGAGATTCGGCCATCCAGTCTAGACTTGTACATTCTAATCTGTAAAGTTTTTAATTTCATAAATAAATGGCCTACTATATGGAGACTTCTGGGCAATCGAGAAGTTTCCTTTAGAAAACAAATCTGACAGATACATGTAAGTTAGCATTTCTGTAAGAAAGGTAGTAATTTGAAAACATTTTTACCTCAGTTTCAACCTGAAGGAAAACAACATGAGTGCTCAAAATGTAGATGGTCTTTATTTTCAGGTTTCATTCAATAATGATTATGATAATATTAAAGATGATTATGATGATGAGGGTGATGATAATAGCAACAACAACTGACTAAAAATAAAGGATTCTGTACAAGTAGAAACTTGAATAGATTCTTACGATACGGGCTGAAATAGGTGTCAGGTAAAAATGTCAGAGGTAAAAATGTCAGAGGTAAAAAATATCTGGGATATGAAGTCATTTGAAATAGATTTTCAGGGAATAACTTTTTTCTTTGATGTTCTTCCACCCTTGCATAATAAGAATGATAACAAACACTCACACATTATTGTTCACCTTTCCCCAGAACTCAACCTTCTCTTTAATTGATGTAACATGGGCGGTTTCTGCTTTGTATCGGAGTAACAAAGCTGCTTATTGATTTTCTCCCAGACTATTTTATACCGCAATAGTAATCGACAATATTTTATTGCAACGCGCGCACTTCGGGAATGTGATGGTGCGGTTAGCATTGATAAAATGGCTTTCTGCTTTGTTTCAGAGTATCAAAATACCAAGCCCACAAGAAAGTGGAATTGTCGGAAATATGCATTTATTGGAAATTACATATCATTGCCACGCAGTTAAAATGTCCAACAATCTTCAAATATGAAGGAGAAGTGGGGGGGGGGGGGGAAGTTTCATAGATATCTGATCCTATTTTGGGGGCTGTACTGACTTTTCTTTTTATTTAATGATTACACCATGGAGCGACAACTCAGCCTATAAAACATGGCCAAACTTCTCGATTTTAGAAATCTTTTTCCCCAGAAGTTTGCTCAGTGTACCAGTACCATTTGCTTATACAAAAGCATAATATACCGGTAAATAAATATTGAATAAGGCAGACTAATGGGACATGCATGGTTGCTACTCTGAGTTTCACGCCTTGCAAGCGATCATCAAACAACTGATAGCATTCTTCAAAGTACATGATTCCTCTACAACCTTGGTACAAATACGCTCAAAATAAGACTTAATTAATACAATACAATGCAATAAGACTAATACAATACCTGAATACAATACAATAAGAATTTTTTATTAGTTCAGTCTTATTTTAGGGGTATTTGTACCAAGGTTATAGGATAATCATGTACTTTTAAGAATGCTATCAGTTGCCTGATGATTGCTTGCAAGGCGCGAAACTCGGAGTAGAAACCGTTTTCCTTTAGTCTGCCTGCTCTGCCTAGGCATTGACCACTATTCGGAAGGATATATAGCAAAGCATATATATAAGAGGAAGGGGGAGAGCAGCCGGGTCACCGTGCCCCGGAAGAAGAATACCCCCCCCCCCCCCCCCCCCCGTCTTCCTTCGACAATAATCGGGCAAAAAGTCACAATTTGGGGCCAAAAGGTAAATAAATTTAAACTGGGAAAGTGGAAAATAAAGCAGCGGTGAAATAACGACTGCAGAATATCTTTCGCTGTTCTTTTTCGATAAGCCTAATATATAACCCGGGTGTAAACATAACAAACTTGTCACATGCTTTTGTTTTTATTTTATACCTCTAACATTTATAGCTCTGACATTTTTTACCTCTGACATTTTTACCTCTGACATTTTTACCTCTGACATTTTTACCTCTGACATTTTTTCCTCTGACATTTTTACACCGAGCCGAAATGAAATCCCCTCAAGCAAAGAATGTAATGTGGTATTGAGTCATGAAATTAATATGATGAATTAAATTATTTACTACTATTTAAACTACTAAGGTTACATTTGGCTAAGCATGCATCAATTGATTTCCTTCCCTCTTGTAATTCAGATCTCGAGTACGTGTACTGGAGGAAGAGAAGCAAAGATTGGCCATTCAGCTAGCAGACGCTGATCAGAGACTCGCTAAGAAAGATCAAGTGTTTGAACAGTTCAAGCAAGAATCTAGCAGTACACCAGAGATAAAGCTGCAGGCACAAATCAATCTACTTACTTTGGAAAAGGTAAAATAAATTTGTATAAATCATTAAAAAAAATATATATATATAATCTAATGATATATTTAAGAAGAGAAATAACTTCATAACTGATTATGTGAAGATGACAAGAGTTTATCATCTACATTGTATAACTGCAGTTTGATAGTTGTTCAAAATGTTATTCAACATGTCTATTAGAAAAACATGGCAATTTATGTGATTTACAGAAATAATTCTGCAGTCTTAAAGGTATACCTGAAAAGGTTTAGAATAATGATGTAACCTTTTTTTATTAGATTATCTGAGATTTATGACATGAAATAATAAAATGCAGTTCAGAATGAAATTTAGAATATACCGGTAAACATCATTTTGGATGTGTGTGTTTAGAAATGGCAGTGTGTTGATTCATAGTTCTCCAAATTGAATAGCATTGATTTAAATTTCATTGATATTCAAGTATTCTCCAATAGTTGGAGCATTTAATACACGTAAACATAAGTTTTTTAAATATTCAAAGGATATACATGTATCAAATGACTTTTTGAGAAGGATTGGTAAACAGAGTTACAGAGCTTTTGACGAAGTATTTACTTATCTCACAGAAGTGCTAATGTTGTACTCTTGCTCATGCTCTCTCTCTCTTTCTTCTTTCTCTGATCGTCAACTTATCAACTTTTCTTTCTCTCATTCTCTCTCTCCCCTCTTTGTTTCTCTATTTACCTCTCTCTCTCTCTCTCTCTCTCTCCCTCCCCCCCCCCCTCTCTCTCTCTCTCTCCCTCCCCCCCCCCCCTCTCTCTCTCTCCCTCCCCCTCTCTCTCTCTCCCTCCCCTCTCTCTCTCTCTCTCCCTCCCCCCTCTCTCTCCCTCCCCCTCTCTCTCTCTCCCTCCCCTCTCTCTCTCTCTCTCCCTCCCCCCTCTCTCTCCCTCCCCCTCTCTCTCTCTCCCCCCCTCTCTCTCTCTTCCTCCCACCCCAACCCCCTCTCAACCTTCCACAGGTCGAGCTAGAGCGAAAGCTCGAGTCGGTGACCAAGTCCAAGATCCACTACAAGCAGCAGTGGGGCAGGGCCCTGAAGGAGCTGGCCAGGCTGAAGCAGAGGGAGGCGACGGAGGCCAAACAGAGGCTCAAGAGACAGCAGCAGGAGCTGGAGCACATGAGACTCAGGTACCTGGCGGCCGAGGAGAAGGAGGTGGCTAAGGAGGAGAAGAAAGAGCTGCAGGAGATCAAAGGAGAACTCAACAGGTTGGTGTGAATCAATTATTGTTTAGTTTTCTTTTTGTGTTGTAATTGCAGGAAGCAGCTCCTTTCCATATATTACAGAAAAGAAAATAGGATGATTAAATATTGTAGTGATAATGATTTATATATATAGAAATTATTTTAAAGAAATAATGTTTACAAACTTTGATATTGTGAATGAAATAAACTAGCCAAAGGGTTAATTGTCCATGAAAAATATTGTTGTTTTTGTTTCCATGATTTGTTTCCATTCATTACAAAAGAAAACAAATATGTGATGATTGATTAAATGTTTTAGTAATAGTGATTAATATATAGAATGAAGAAGAAGAAAAAAAAAACTTTTTCAAACTTTGATACTGCGAAAGTAAAAATTTGACAAAGCAGTAATTGTTCTTGTAAAATAAGTTTTATAAATCATTAACAAACAAAATCTTATACTTTAGAGGAGAAATAACTACTGAATTGATTGGAACGATGTAGGTCGTAGAAAATGGAGGTTTGATAGTCTAGAATTTTTGAGTTTTGGGGGTTGTATAAACAGGCAGCCACGGGTTTTTAGAGTTAATGTTAGACAAACGGTCCTCAATATCCGATACCAGTTTTATTTGAGAGGACTTCAAGCTGTACGTCCAGTGGTTGCTTTTAGAAAAAAGAAATATAATCAATCATGCCTCATCTGGATCTGAATAATGTAATTTTAACACATTCTTTTTCTTTGATCTTCTAGATTAAAAGATGGAGAACTGAGCAAAGAGAAGCAGCAACAGCAGCCAACCTCACAACCAGGAGAAGTGGACATGAACTCAGAAGTCCACCAACAGGGAGGTATGCACCACGCAGAGGATGCAGCGCTTGAGGAACATGTGGCGAGGTTGATAGAAGAGAGAGATACGCTGTTGAGAACTGGGGTTTATACACACCAAGATAGGATTATCAGTGAACTAGACAAGCAGATAAGACAAGCCATTGCACAGAAGGCATCATGACAGAGATGATAGAGGGAAGGACAGATACTGATAGATAGAAAGAAAGATTAGAAGGAGTCAAGAGAAGAGAGAGAAACGCTGTTGAGGACTGGGTTTATACACACCAAGATAGGATTATCAGTGAACTAGACAAGCAGATAAGACAAGCCATTGCACAGAAGGCATCATGACAGCGATGATAGAGGGAAGGACAGATACAGATAGATAGAAAGAAAGATTAGGAGGAGTTAAGAGAAAAGAGAGATACACTACTGAGAACTGGGGTTTATATACACATCAAAAAAGGATTATCATCGAACTAGACAAGCAGATAAGACAAGCCATTGCACAGAAGGCATCATGACATCAATGATAGAGGGAAGGACAGATACAGAGAGATAGAAAGAAAGATTAGGAGGATTCAAGAGAAGAGAGAGATGCGCTGTTGAGGACTGGGGTTTATACACACCAAGATAGGATTATCAATAAACTACACAAGCAGATAAACAGATGGAAATATTCAGAGGTAGAAAAGTCGAGAGAAGAAAGAGATACCTTTCCAAGGGATGTGACATCAGTACATCGACCGAATGAAAGATGAAGGAATGTGTTCAAAGAACAGGAGAGGCCAGGAAACAATTGGGTAAAAAAAATATAGATTGAGATAAGTTATAAAGTTTGAACTAGGGAAAAAGATGGGTTAAGAGTGTGATAACACATGAAAATAGAAAGAGACAGAGACAGAGACAAGAAAGACAGAGATAGAGAGAGAGAGAAATAGAGAGACTCTGTTGGGGAAATAGTGTTAAAGGCTGGCTGTAGCAAGAGAAAGTTGATTGTCTTTTTACCTGATAACCAAGAGTGATAGAAAGTAAGAAGAGCCAAATAATAGATGCAGTACATATATCTATGAAAACTTAATGGAGAGAATTTGTGTATGATATAAAAATAAATATATTTATATTGTAAAAATGTAGACATATGTTCATATGAAATGCAAAATGTATAGTTACACAAAATGTACGACTGATATACCTTGAACTTCCTGTAAAAATCTAGTAACAACCTGTCAGGAGCTTAGCTTAATGTTTTTTTATAACCCAATCTTTTAGTGTGTAAACCGAGTAAGGAAATTATGAATTTCTACAAGCTACATTATTTTGTTCCTTAATGTGGTTTGTTGTATGCATGTTTGTGTCCTGTTTTCATTTTGAAAAAGAAGCAAATAGTTCTGTGGATATGCTAACATTATTTACATGAAACTATGCAGTTGAAAGTGTTTGATCATCTAGTACATGCTACGATGTGCATGCTGATTTTCACCACCTGCAGTATTATATTTATGAAAACTATTCTTTGGGTGTCAAATGCAAATCAATCAAGTATGCATTTTAATTTTAATTCATTGTCATCAGTAATGCAAATAACCAAGTACCTGCTTGTATAGTATGTACAAATTTACATGTACATGTACATCTTTTTGAATATGCATCATTTGTGTATACTGTGTAAATACTTGAATAAAGAATGTGTAAACTATTAACAACAGGTTTCCTGAATTTGTTTTTTATTTGGTATTATGCCCATTAATAGTAGGTAATTGAAAAAATTCACTCAAAATAATTGTTAAAAACCTATGTTTTGTAACTTCATTATGGAATACAAAACTATGAAAATAACAGGCCGTATATAGGTAGTTAGATATTTGGACTCTATTGGATAAAGAGAAAAAAATAATTTTGTTTGATCAATATCTTTGTCACATCAGATTTTCCTAAAGTTCTCGCTAGCCCCCTTTTCTGCGTTTCTCCTTTTTATCAGGCCTGATAATTATATTATATTATATATTATGATAATTTTTTTCCTTCCCGATTTTATCCCTATTTTCCCTTATTTTCTCCATTCTTCCTTATTTTCCCTTATTTTTTTTACTCAAAAGGGGGGATGTTGTTAGATGCCTTCTTTTTTTAAAAAATTTGTAGTGCTCACTATCACCCTTGTTTTATTGACAGCAGGGTGGACTTCCCATTAACTTCCCACTGCAGATGACCATCGAACCCAAATAAAACAACTTTATGTACTTTAACAATGAAATCAGTACAGCAATCTATTTTTGTGAATATTTAGTAAAACTTTTATTACAATTCAACTTATTGACATGTTTAACAATAACTTAATTTGAAAATTTACATATATCTTTATTTTTTTTCTTGTAAACATTTATACATATATATACCATGGTCAATGCTACATAAAAATAACATATATACAGTGTTATCTGAACATCGGCTCCAATCGAAAGAATGAAGAATTTTGTATATAAAAAGAATTCCATCATGCATATCGTATGATAATCTTTGGCACATTTAACAAATTCTATGTCCCAAGATAATAAATGTAAATTCCATAATAGCACAATGGAGAAATTACAAGAATCCAAATAATTTTCAAAGAATCTTCATTTAAAAGTGAAAGCCAGTGTCACAAATCATCAACAAATATCATTAGTATCAATAATATCATATTTGATGAGAAAAATACATTGTAGATTCAGGTATGATCAAATTGGGTTCTGTGAAACAAATCCAAAGACAATTACTTTATTCTTAATTTCCTACATAGTTAAAACATCACTAAAATCAAACCTTAACAAAACACTTTTGTATCTACCTAATCCTGATTTGTAACCCTAACACTAATCCTGTATCTTCAACAAAATAAAGCTTGGAGCAAACGTTGAGTCGCCTAAATTTGAAGCATTCAATTCAATGATCCTATAATCAAAGTTTAAATTGTAGCAATAACCAATATACATTTAATTAAATTGTAATAAAAATGTCTTTTGTACTGTTCCGTATAAATTAAGCTATCCAAACTACAGGTTTCAATATGTTTCTATATCTCTCCTGAAAATCCTTAAGTGACATGATTTTGAGAATGTCATATATTATTTTGACCACTTTTGTTTCAATTCTACCACTATTGAGTTCATCGAGATAAATACCAAGAAATATATCCTCTAATTAAGAACAAGCGAGGTCGTAATATGGGAATCGTGCATATATATCTAAAAATACAAATTATATTTGATAAAATACGTGCTTCCTACACTAAAAATGTCAGTATATGGGCAGTTTTTAGAGTTGTTTCTACATCTCTTTCTTTCTATGCTACTAGATGATGTCATGATAAAATACCCTGTGATTCCAATTATCTTCTGAGTAAAAAATGACAACAATAGGGGTTTTCAGACGAACCCTTTGGTCTTCAATTTATTCAGAGCCATTATCACAAGGCATTAAGATATGAAAATTACTTGATATCAAAAAAAAAATCCATCCACATTTGATTTCCACTAATAAAGGTAGAGGTACGACCGGAATTATTCTAAACATCAGTAATGCAATTCACTATCTTTCCATAATTCTTGATTGTGTTTAAATATTTCCTTCATTACATGGAATATACATACCTGCCAACATTTCAAAGCAAAAATTAGGAATCTCTCTCAAGGCAAAATTAGGAAAAAAGTCTATTTTGTATACTTTTCACCCACAAATATTTCAGGAAAAGAGAGGAATCTACGGTTCAAAACATTAGCTTGAAGACCCAAAACGAGGAATCATTCCATTCGTTGCAGCTATGAGTATATTTCTGAACACAGGCTACACATAGTCTATTTCAGGTTGAAACTAGATAAGAATGAAACGAGAACAAGGTTATGATATTCAATGTTCAACATATCTTTACAATATACTAAATCTTGATTAGTATGTCGAGTGCCACAGGACAGAACACATTTACACAAGTTTGTTTTTGTTTGACATGAACAATAATTCAATTCACATTAAATACAAGATTTCAACACATGTACAAAATTTGAAGATATCTGGTCTTGGATGGATGATTTATAAGCAACAAGCAATCATTCTTGGCAATTATTCAAATTCAGGATATACATTTATTGAAGTCTGCATCTATTCTTCCACAAAGATTTTGTTTTCAAATTTCATTCTGGCATAAAGACTCAGAAAGGCTTATCAATAATGTAATAAACCAACAGTAATCAATGATATCATTAGAAACACTAATAGATCAATGATAATGGCATTATTACTAATAAACATTTTTGGTGGGTCGATTATGCATAATGAAATAAAATCCACTTTGTTACACACATCATAGATTTCCATTGAAATTCATACATGTTCGATACAAGTAAAGAGGCAAAAACAATCAATTGAATTCATAAAATATCTCAAGTTTTGTAAACTCATCATTCTGTTTCTCAGAGAGCACACATATTTTGTAATAATTTCTACATTGCATTAGAACTAATTCTCAAATATCCATGGCATCACTTTAGGAAAACACAAGTATTCAGAAAGTATCAAATTATTAATCAAGATATATTCAGCATAAATGCTTAGAAACGATAAAGCTGTAAAGTAAGTAATGTATTTTTCCCTTCCACTTTGGAGAGAAGCTCCAGTTAGAGAAATAACAAGGTCAAATTCATAAAGGATATTGATTAAATGTCTACACAACATCTATCAACACATGACTTGGCAGTATTTTGTTATTAAATCCAGTACAATCACATAAATCCTTCTCATAATCTTTAAAGTGAGTATATGATTACACGAGCATAAGAGTTGATATGATTTTGATCCAATAAGATTTATACATGCAATGTGTTGCAATAAGTCACACATATATATGTGAACTTTTCCTCCGAAAGAGTGAGAAACTACTACTGTTAGTTCACCCTTTTAAAAGAGGGCTAATTTTCAATTTCGGTCCGTTTTCTTTATTTCAGACACAAGTCCAGTTGTTAGTATTTTCAAGTAAATGATTATCATGAAGTTTCGTTCATTTCAAACAAGAGTAGAAAGATATGCAGCATTCTCTATGGCAAGATAACAACATACAATAAAAACCCACAATGTCTTGTAAGTCCCTACACATAAATATCAAAACTTGTGACCCATGTACATAAAACAGACTTGGTTCTCTGACTGCGGACTTTAGGAGTTCTCAACATTTCATCAAAATTTACATTTTTTTTTTCTTCAAATTTTGCCCAGGTGGACAATTAATTTTTAATTCCAGGATCATAATAAGAAGTAATATGAGGGAGCCAACATAACCAATGATTAGTAGATATGCTGGTTGGACTCGACACAAATAGAGTGAAACCTGTATACAAAGACCGCTCAAGGGAAACATGAGCATTGGTCTTTATGTACAGGTTTCAATGAGAAACCATATTCAAGGGAAACAAAGAATGTGGTCTTTCTTTACAGGTGGTCACTAAAGCAGGTTCGACTGTATAAAAGACACGACTTTTTTCCTTCTTAGGCCAGTGAAATATACTAATTTCCACTGGATTTTGAGTTATTTTTCTCAAGTTCCCTTATCTTTTCCCTGACTCAGTGAGAATTTAGTGTCCATCTTCCAAAAGCACAAGATTACTTCCAAGGAGGGGAATTTGTCTGTTAAGAGCCAGAAGGGCATTAACTCAAAATTACATTTTACACAGACATAATGCTCTTCTGGCTCAACAGACAACTTCTGAATCCCTAAAACTATTGGAAACCTGGAAGTGAACGCACGCCCCCCTTGGGTTAATAGCCCAACCCATGAAACTTATTGGCACAGACATTACAGCGAATCCCCTTTCCCCCACCACCACCAGGCGATCCCTTCCTACCACATGAATTCCAGATGTTTAAAACTGTGAGAAACCAGGGGTGGACGGACGCCCCCCTTGGGTTTGTAGCCCGACCCTTGGAACTCCTTTGCATTGACGTTAAGGCGACTACCCTTACCTCCACCACTGGGCGATCCTTTCCTACCACGAGAATTCAAGATGTTTAAAACTGTGAGAAACCAGGGGGTGGACGAACGCCCCCCTTGGATTTGTAGCCCGACCCTTGGAACTCCTTGGCATTGACATTGAGGCGACTACCCTTACCCCCACCACCACCAGGCGATCCCTTCCTACCACCACGGGAGGAGTCTCTACCGCTGCCGTAGGGTACGGGGGAGACCCTGTCTGATTTGGAAGAAGAGGGTTTGAAGGACTGAGGACCGGTCTGAAAGGCGGGGCTGGAATGGGCCATGGGGTTGAAGCTGCTCCCATCCTGGGTGGACCAGGGGACGTGGGAGTTCCCCGTAGCACCTCTCTGCTGCTGCTGGTGGTTGTCAGGAAACATAGAGTTCCTTGGTGGGGTTCTGTCATTGGAAGGATGTAAAAAGGAACATTACTACATTTATTATCTCTAGATATCAATGAGTCTTTGAGGGGTTAGGGTCCTGTGAGATAATGTGGAGTAAATAAAAAAAATATAAAAAAAATGATGAGAAATAGCTCGAATGAATATTCATCATAACTCCTCACAAATATTTCCATTATTGTAATAAATGTGCATATGTAAGTGCTAGCTAGTTTATAGATTAACAGGCCTTAAATTTCAATATTTTTAGGGCAAGGCCACTTTTCTGTAGAGCATGCACATTCCTATATTACAGCACAAATAGGAAGAATTGGAAAGGGCACACAAAATCTCCAAGGCCAATGAGAGGGGCATTGAGGCCAATCAAAGGGGCATCCAAGGCCATGGCCTTGGTGGCGTTGGATTAATTTAAGCCCTGGATTAATATATATAGTGTATATTCTGTGATGACAGTAAATAGTTCAATGGTTGGCAAACAAGTACGGTATATGTAGATGTGGTCAATATTTACTGTTCATTTGAAAAAAAGGAAAATGACAGTATCTTCTACATTCTAATATCTACCGTATTCTAAATCCAGTTTCTATCATTTTTGAAATAAACATTTAGCAAGGTTTATTATTCATTTGTTTACCTCTGTGAGTTATTCCACCTTCCAGCAGGACCTCCTCTTGATGTGGGTGACTGTCTCCAGGTTCCTCCCTGACCCTGACCCTGACTCTGGCTCTGACCCCTGTAACCACTGTTGGTCTGCTGGTAGGAGGGGCTGGATGGGGCCTGGGGTCGACCACCAGCACCACCACCTCTACCACTGTATTGGCCTGTTCGATAGGAGAGTAAGTGGCGAAGAGGGGAAAGGGGGAGGGAGGGAGATGGGGTATAGGAAAGAGAGAGAAATGGAGAATATGAAAGAGAGATGAAGGGGGAGGAAAGATAGAAATACAGTCAAACCTGTCTTTTAAGGCCACCCACAGGAAACACAAAAAGTGGCCACTGTAGACAGGGTTCTTTGAAAATTGTAAATGAAAGGCAACTGCGCGCAATAAAAGTCTTGCGCATACCGTATTTGCCGGCGTATAGGCCGCAGTATTTTTGGAAGAGAAAATATCAAAAAGTCGGGGTGCGGCCTATGCGGCGAAAGAGTAAATTTTTTTTTTTTTTTTTTTTTAGTTTAGATTTATGGCGGTATGCCTGGCAATGTCTCCCAGCTCAAGTAATCAGTGTGTTGACTCACCACTCGGAAACTACAACAACACTAAAATTTGTCTGTCATCTTGGTTTGAAAGTAATCTTTCTAATAGATCTCAATATGTAGTTTATAATAATAATTCCTCAAATTTTTTTATATAACAAATGGTGTTCCACAAGGGTCTATCCTAGGACCTAGTACTCTATTGTTTTTAATTCAAATTAATGATCTTACACATTCTTCTAAAAACGACATTGTTACTATTATTTGTGACAAGTTTACAAGCACAAATCAGCGCCTTTAACTGCACCTCGATGTTAAATGAAGGTCCTTCCCCGCGTGGGTTTTCGGCAACAAAACAACAACAATAACGAACAACAACAAAAAAAAGATTTTTTTTTTTTTTTTTTTTTTTTTTTTTTTTTTTTTAAATGTCAAAATCGGGGATGCGGCCTATACGGCGCTGCGGCCTTATAGCCGGCAAATACGGTATTCAATGAGTGCTGTGTTACAAGATACAGAAATGGCAAGCATATTTTGCACATTACATAATTATTAGAAAAACCCAGCAGTTTTGCCGCTTAACATTTAGACGAGGCCCTACTGGTACCAAGTACCAAGTTCATATCTAAAATCATTTTTGCTGTACATGTATCTAGAAGGATGTACATACGAGAGAACAGACCACTTTGCCTCAGATTACATCACACTCGCATAAAAACATTGAAAGAACAACACATCTAACTTACCTCCCTGTCTCTGATCATTCCCTCTCCAGTTTCCTCTGCTCTTACCCTGTGTGGTGAGAAGGAAGGGTTCAAAGATTTAATTACACAGTCTAATTTTAATACGCTCTATCTGTTTATCTGTCATGTTAGTCACAAAGGCCCAAATTCACAAAGGAGGTTTAAATCTTCATTTACATAACCCATGGTCTAAAATTAGCCCCAAATAAGCGCGACACAGTCAGAGGTCCAATATTAGACGTGCGCAAGGCAAGGTACACTTACTTTGCGCTAATTTTAAACCATAGGTTATGTAAATGAGGTTATAAACCATGGGTTCAATTTAAACCTCCTTTGTGAATTCAGATTTCATTATTTGCTACATGATAAACATTCAGTTAATAACTGAATTATTCATACCTCTTGTAAATTTGATGTATTTTTTTATTTTTTATAACTCAAGAATGAAAGGTGGATTGGATGAATAAGGGCCTTTATTGAATACTTTTAAATGTAAGCTTGAATATGTCACATTCTCTAGAAACAAACAAATTTTACAAAACTTGGTAAGGGTATGAATAATTTAGTTTTTAACTGTACATCAATATAGTAGGCAATTTTAGTTTTGCACTTCAATGCTACTGTGTGAAACTGGAAAGCAATTTCCAAACACATCATATCCAATGACTAAGAAGGTATACCATGAGTATACTGTGGAAATGCAGATAAGAAGTATGTGAGGAAAAAGATTACATATTTTAAAGGAAGAATGATTATGGCACATAAAGTTCTATATCAAGCAATAACACATATAAGAAACGGCTGCTGTGCTACAGACCATCAAATATAAATTTCAATGCAAACTGCTGTAAAAGGAGAGGTTTCTCCGCAAAGTTTTACCTGTGAATTTGCAAAGCGATTTGACATACTGCCACTGGGAGGGCTGTTGAACTGCTCTATTGCTGTGAGAGGAAAGGAGAGAAAAAGGAAAATATGTCAATGAGAGCATTTAGAGCACATTCTCTAGAGTATCTTCAATACATGCTTTTGATAGTACACAAGAGGATAAATCAATAACCTTATGATTATGCATATTTACTTTTCCATTAATGAATGACTTCTCATTTGTGTTATACATGTATGTAGCATGACAAAGTCCCACTTGGGAGATGGGTATCTATTACTGCACAACAGTTTCTGATAGTCGGTATGAAATAAACATCCATAATACAGCTGAATTACAACTTCCAAAACTTTCCTTACAAACATCAAAAATATGCTACAACACAATACAAATTAGATAATCAGAACCCGCTGGCATATTGATTTGTTCTATTCACCTATTCTTGAAGGAAATAAAAAGCCAGAACTCCATTATTAATTTTTTTTTATCACGTTTCAAAACAGATGAATGCAAGCTTTAATATACTAAAGCAAAGTATTTCTTTTTTGTATTGTGAAAAAAATCCCACAAAACAAGACAAGAAGATAATTCATTCCTGATAAAATGCTAAAATAGTGCTTTCAGTCTTTCATGGGGTCCATGTAGAATGAGATATAAACATACCCATTGGTTTAGGTCTCTGACCCACTCCTACAGGCTGCTGGAGACCAAGTGATTGTTCTTCATTCGTTAGTACTTTGATCAGCGTCTTCAGCACAGCCTGCCAAGATCAAACGTCAGACAAAGATGAATTTTTATTCCCCATTTCTTTTTCAGCTCTTTTAACCCTTTGGCAACAATCATTCCACATTTGTGGTTTGGCTCAATAACGTTTGATTCAGAGCCCTAACAAATATACCAGATACACAAGTAGATAGGGCAAAAAAATTATACACATAATGCATCCATTTTTGTTTCATGACTATATTGCATTTGATGCTAGGAATTGAAAAAAATGCAAATAAGTTTTAAAATACTTGAATTGGCAATACGGTGAGAGATTAAAAACCATTGTTTTTTAATAAAAACCGGCCATTTAAAAAACTTGTTGACAAAATCCTTGCCCTTGTATATTGTTCTCAGAGACATTGCATATTATTCAATCATTGTAAGCGATGATTGGCCAGTTAAAACAGTGTATACTTGTAGTAAAAACTATCATTCTCTTTATATTCTGTAAACTCTTCCAACGTCATGGGTTTTCTATACGGTAATGCAATAATTGATGTGAGTAGTAGTAAGGAGAGGACCTACCTCATCAGCTTGAGACCAAGGCTTGGCCGGAGTTCTCATTCGTCGCATGAACAACGTATGCCACTTGGTCCTCAACTGCAGGACCAAGCTTGCTGCCTGTATACAAGAGAGAGATGAATGCAAATCAGATATCACATCCATGTATGATGTACTTCGCTGCATCAAAGATGATAAACCATGACATTGTCTTATTTCTAGGCTTGAGTCGGTACGGTCGATCACACCGGGACCCGACCGTTGCCGTTGGTCCCGGTTTCGTTTTTTGAGAACCGACGCTCCGAAAAAAATAATGAAATATGTAAGAAATTGCAGTTTTGCACACCACTAAAATCATTCCACCTTAAAACTTAAGTATTTAATTGTTACCAATCATATTCTAGCTCATCCTGAATCAATCCGAACTGCTGATATAAATATGGGTTGCAGAGCAGTTCGCCCCATGGGGTTGTTGTTGCCAGCTAGCTGCTAGCTAGCTACTATACTGGCCGGGTCTCTCGGCAGGATTAATAAATCAGGTTGAAAGAAACGTTAATGTTTGAATAATAAAACGGCTTTCTAAAAAGTATTTCCTTACAAAATACCGATCGAATAATTTTAAAAAGACAAAATAGATATTTTTTCTTTGATTTTGAACACCGCATGCTTCTTTTAAAAGCTGAGAATTACTTGGTAATCACAAGAAGTTTCGATACGGATAGCTGTTGCAAGGCAAGTTCAGACTAGTCTCGGAAAAATGCGCCAGTGCACCTCATTAGCTGTAATGCGTGCCCAAACGAACCCAAACAAAGACGTGATCGTAACGAGAAAAAAATAATTAAAAACTACGAGAGCACAATTGGAAAGACAATATACTCAAAATTATCGTAAGCAGATACATAACTTGGAGGGAGAATACAATAGTTGTCCAAGAAAAGCCACAGAAATAGTGATATTTAAGGAGTTACTATAGGTACAATCATTATCGGAATGGCCCTGCTGCGATTTCCGAATTACACGTGTTTAAATTGAACACGAGGCTAGCAAACCAAAAACCGCCCTCTACGGTAGAAAGCAGTATAACAAAGGATTCAAGTATTTGCAGCAGCAAGGCCCCTTGCGATAAAAATGTACCCAGTTACTCCTCGATTATCACTATTTCTGTGGCTTTTCTTGGACAACTATTGTATTCTTCCTCCAAGTTATGTATCTGCTTACGATAATTTTGAGTATATTGTCTTTCCAATTGTGCTCTCGTAGTTTTTAATTATTTTTTTCTCGTTACGATCACGTCTTTGTTTGGGTTCGTTTGGGCACGGATTACAGCTAACGAGGTGCACTGGCGCATTTTTCCGAGACTAGTCTGAACTTGCCTTGCAACAGCTATCCGTATCGAAACTTCTTGTGATTACCAAGTAATTTTCAGCTTTTAAAAGAAGCATGCGGTGTTCAAAATCAAAGAAAAAATATATATTTTGTCTTTTTAAAATTATTCGATCGGTATGTTGTAAGGAAGTACTTTTTAGAAGGCCGTTTTATTATTCTAACATTCATATTTTTTGACCCAATTTATTCAACCTGCATGAATCAAAATGGCGGCTCGAATGTTGTCTTTCTATTTTTGCCCCAGTTTTTTTACTTTTAGAGGCACGATAATGGCATTAAACATCGCCAATCATGGATGAAAATAATGTCAAATGGAATAATATACCGATCTGAGCCCAGGTATGCATGTGTTGATTTATTTGATTGATAAAAAAGGTCACTTTTAAGGGACATACCGATGATATGCGTTTTTATACAGGCAAGTGACAAATCCTGCGAGCTGATTTCGGGACACCGGGTCCCGATCGGTGCGAGGCCGTCGGGACCCGGTTTATGAAAATCCCGACACGACTCAGGCCTACTTATTTCAAATTCAAATTCATTATTTTACTTCAAAATTCAAATTCAAATTCATTATTTCACATCTCTTCAAAAAATACGGTGTATGCAGAAATAAACAATTTAAGAACAATACTGTACAAAAAATGGACAAATGATACAAATTATTAGTTCCAGTCTTTTGGGGCAAGGGAGTATGGTAAAAAACGGTCACTCAAAATTGTTTACTTCTTTGAAGCACTTCTTGATCATTTTGAAGCGCAATTTATTAGGGCATCAATATTACTCCATATCACAGACACTGATAAAACGTAGGGCCGTGCATCTCAGATTTAACATTGTTAAACGATGCCTTTAAAGGGACTTGGTAACATTGTTCAGATGAGAGAAAATGGAAATTATCAGAGAAATATTATTTCTAAACAAAGAAGACAGCTGGACTGGCAGTATTGACTGTTTCACAATTTATATTCATTTTGCATCATGTTTCTCTTTGGATTCCTTATCACCCATATAATATCATTTCACAATTGAAGGACTGCCTGGAATACAACAGCTAAGAGGTAAAGAACACACTTCAATTTATTAGGCAGCAGAACAGATAGAATACACTCACAAACTCTACTTCTTTCATTAATATATCATTTGTATGAAATATACCACATACATTTTTCTTGTTTAAATTATCATTGTTATTTAAATTGTTACAAGACTCTGAACTACTGAATGCACTCACTAGAGGCTCAGACTTGATGAACAGCCACAAGTTTAAGTAGTTGGACCTTGTGACAGTACTTGACATTGGAAATGACCAAGGAAGTCTGCATTACACAACTACAGTCAAACCTGTCTACAACGACCGCCCAAGGGAAACGCAAAAAGTGGTCTTTGTAGACAGGTGCCTTTAGTACATGTTTCAATGAGAAACCATTTTCAAGGGAAACAAAAAATGTGCTTGTTTGACTGTATAACTTCTAACCATACACTTCCGTATGTGGAAATTTTTTCGTCAAAGTTTGAAACAAGTGAACACACTAACCTGAGGCTCAGACTTGATGACCAACCACTCGTCTAGCTTGAGCGTTGCCTTGGCGACCCTGTAATCATCATCCTCTCCTTCGCTGGAGTCGTTTGCAGCAGCATCTCCATTGGGTCCCATCCTGGTTGCCATGGAGGATGCGGTTCCTTCCGGTAGGACCAGGGCGTCGTAAGGTAGACGGGCGGGGCCACAGACCAGGGCGATGGTGATGGGAGAGATGAGGGTCACACATCGGACACTGGTCCTGAAGTGGGAGCTGAGGGAGGTAAAATATTAAAAAAATTGGTAAATGTTGGCATTTTAAGACTAAAAGCAAAGGGCACCAACCATTTTTTAAGGATTCTGGTTGGGGTGCTGATATGGTTGGTAAATAATCAAGTCTGTTTACTTTGCAAATTCTTTTCAGATTCTATAAACGGTGCTTCAGAATTAGTGGTAAACTTTTAAACATAAGTCATTCTCACTCTCACCCAAACAATAAAAAATTATTGAGCACATTGGTAATAAATATTGAGCAGGTACATTGCTCTTTTTTTCAAATAAACTTTTGTTGTCAAATGTCATCTCTATATTTTCCTCATTCAACACATATCCAGAATAATAGAAAAGAGAGAGAGAGAGAGAAGTGAGACATAGAGAGAGGGGGGGAGAAAAGGAGGGACATATGGGGTGGGGCAGAGAGGGAGGGAAGGGGAGAGCAAGAGATAGAAAGGGAGAGAGAGAGGGTGAGAAAGTGAGAGGGAGGGGGAGAGAGGGGGAGAGAGGGGGAGAGAGGGGGAGAGAGGGGGGAGAGAGGGGGGGGGGAGGGAGGGAGGAAGGGTAGAGAGGAGGAAATGGGTGAAGGGGGGATTTTTATCTCCTACATACCTGGTGAGTTCATCGTATAGGAGCCAGTCTGAAGGTAGACTATCTACCGTTCTCATATGCTCCTCACTCAGTGATGTCTTGCCCTTAGTCACCTCATGGAGTACAGAGTTGGGATGGAAGCGTACCTTGGACTCGGTTCTGTGAAAGCAGTAAGAAAATATATAACATCATGGTCATCATCCTCATCACCCTAATCCTCATCATCATCATCGTCATTGTCATCATCATCATTATCCTCATCGTTATCCTCATCCTTATCATCATAATAATACCATCATCATTAACAACAGTAAAATACAGAATATCACTTTAATGATGATATCAAAAACTTCATATGCCAACCTCTTGAGACAAAAAAACAGACTGAGTATCCTAAAATATCAGATTTTGGAGAGAAAAATCAGATTTTCACAAAAACTCGATACTACCACTGACCTGTCGGCCCCGGGCCAGTAAAATTTCAGAAAAATGTTTGCTCTTTCATTAAAAGTTAATGAGAAAATTGTAAAGCAAAGTTTTTGTTGGGGTTGCGGGGGTTTACTTGTACATGTTTCTATGCGATTCCGCTGTTTTTATGGTTTAATTTTTTTTTTTTTTAAATCATATTTTAAGATTTTAGGATCTTATTTCACTCTTATTATCCTACAAAATACGATTTAATCGTACTGGTTGGCATCTCTGGGTTAACCATCAGCTTTTCCCATACCAGTACTTGTTTTACAATGCAATGCAAAGGCTTTTTGCTTTCTACTTATCCATACAAATTTGTGCAGAACAGTGTTTTTTAATCAAGGTAATAATGATTCCCCCCCCCCTTATCTACATGACTGGCACTAAAACTGAAGGCACATTTGACAGTAGGGGAGGACTTACTTGGTGGTGAGTTGTCTACATTCTCTGTCCACCTTGAGAATGCTGGGATACATTTTTTTTTTTTTTTTTTTTAATTCGGTCAAAAACTTCATTTCAAATATATAATTATCATAATACAAAACATTGATAAATATAAAACGAGTAGAAACTGGAATTATGGACAGTCGAGAGAACTTACTTGGTGGTGAGTTGTCTGCGTTCTCTGTCCACCTTGAGAATGTTGGGATACATGCCAGCACACAGGGATGCCTTGACCACCGCCCAGTTCTCTGAGTTGGTGTTCAGATCACGGATGTCCCCTGGTCCTCTTGCTCTTACGAAGCCAGATGCTCTCAGCTGGCCTAACAGCTGGGTCCTAGACAAAGACAAGACGCAAATCCCAGTTTTTACATTATTGTAGGGCAATAGCCTAATGGCAGTGTCCTATACCAAATTGCTCTTACAAAAGCCAGATGCTTTCAGCTGGCCTAACAGTTGGGTCCTAGGCAAAGACACAACATAAGTCACAATTTTAACATTATTGCAGGACAATAGCCTAATGGCAGTGTCCTAGATCAAATAAAACTGATTGGTCCAAATCTCAAACTATTGGTCTGACAAAGCCAGAAGCTCCGAGTTGGCCTAGCAGCTGAGACCTTAATTGAAAAAAAGAATATGAGTCACAATCTTGCTCTACTGATCTAACAAATATGCAAGTCTAGCATGAAAGTTCTGGACCAAACAAAATCACATCTTCACTCCTTATAACCATTTCATCACAAGCATGTAAACAAAGGAACCAAATCTGATAAACCTCAAACATTAGGATCCTGTTTTATATAACTTGTTATCAATAACAAATGCTACATTTCTCTGACAAATTTGCTATCAGCCAATCAAAATTCCACAACTTCAGTAGCTTGCAACAGTTATTGTAACTTGTCATTGATAACAAGTTTAATGATACAGGCTCCAGGGCCCTGTTGCTTAAAAATTACAAGCTACTGTTATAAGCTACTGAAATCATGGCATCTGCATACATGCCAACATTTGAAAATCAGAAATCTGTACACTATGTGCGCGAAGCGCACATCACGAGCGCGAAGCGCGAAGTCCTTTTAGCCGGGGTCCAGCTCTGGGTTTCCAGATGCTCTCTGGTGCAATCTGAGCCTATTCTAGGGACCATTTCCCCTAAAATTCAACCCAAGTTTATGGGTAATTTTTGTGTCATACCAAACAAAAAAGTGATTGAAGTGAATTCCACATTTTAATTTATCCTTAGCAGAGGCAGAGCAGATAATAGATCTAGATCTAGATTTAATTAGCCACTCATGCAGAGTGATGCATTTAAGTCTAGATCTAGTTACTTTTTAAATAATTATACAGACCTTCATTTCTAGAATTTGGTGGAGCTCTATTAATCCCACTCCTTGTTTTGCCAAGGAGCTCAAATTGAGCTCCTCAAATAACTCTCCTGGAAAGAGTGAGGAGCTCAATTTGAAAATTGATGTTTTTACCTTGTATTATTGTGTGTGGGTTCAAAATGCTGTAATAAAATACATATCAAACAAGTGTTAACTGACTGACAACCGTGTTGTTTCATTTATTGAAGTTTCAAGTTACTGCAGTACACTCAATTATCATCATCATAATCAACTGAATTTGCAACTCAGTCTGCTTGGTCCACTCTACTTTAGCTTAGACTTAGACTAGAGGTCAATTATTTCATCTTAATTTTGAGGAGGTGATTATACTGCTGGTTATTACCATTCATGTTCAACTTAAGTAACTTCAGTCTGCCTCACAGTCACCCTGTAAATTAACAGTTCAGTTTTTGGAACAACGTTAAACAATGTCAAACAATTTAAACGTAACAAATGGGGGTCTTTCCGTAACGCAAGACACCGCAGCATAATTTTCACGCAAAACGTACACAAACGCCCAATCAGTCTTACTGCATTTCAAACCTACCATTTTTAAGTCCAAAATAAAGATGTGCATAAAAACGTTTTTAAAAATCTGTTTCCAGTCAAAGGATCTCCTCCTCGGGTACTCGCTCTTTTGAGTGAATCCATGATAATATTCAGGAATAAAACACCTCGTTCAAGCGTCGAATGGCAAATTTGTATCGACAGTCAAATAGCAGAACTCGTATCCTACACACGCACATGTACACTCACCAGTACCACAGACACACCAGCCCAGGCCGCTAGGCCCGGCGTTCATGAACAACAACACACCGTATACCGCACTTCATGACTTGCAATGCGCCCGCTCGCTGAATCACCGAAGTCTTCGCTACTATACTTTGAATGGGTATTGCGGGCGCCGCGCGCACGATCATCTACCACCATGCTCCCCCCAAATGCACGACCGCATGTAGCATACTAGTATCAAAACAGTAATAACGGCGGCCGTGTTGTTTCGGAATTAAACAAGATGGCGGCGGTTGGACCATGTGCGCGAAAGTGCCTATCCAGTGTAGTCAAATTCAGTGAACTGCGTGCGACATGCAGCGCTGTGTACGGAGGCTATGATGTGATAAGGCGGCATTCGCTATAATGTACTTTTATTTATAGTTTCCCCGTAACCGCGATCGCGCTCCTTAGAAATGAAGGTCTGATTATACATGACATAGATCTATGCATAAAATGAGACTGGCAATAATGGTATTCAACTTTCCAGACAACAGTCAACAATCCAAAATTATTGTAACTCATTGAGCTACATGTAAATGAGGTTGTCAAAATCAATGTCAGCAGAACAAGACATCTGTTGAAAAAATATAATTATTTCTTTAGATCTTGCCGACAATAAATGCAGTATACATATTCCTCCCCTTTTGTGCTTGCTCTAATAAAGGGAAATCGTTCCTTGTATTCCTGTTTGTACTTCTGAATTCGTCTTGCTGCTGTTCCGCTCATTTTGACAGATTTTCTTCCGAGACAAATCACAAATCACAAAGTATACGGTACCTCGAAACACGTACTTTGCATGGGAACCCTATGCATATACGGTGCGCTAGCCGCGCCGCGATAGCGAATGCATGCATGCTGATATGCGCATGCAAACGTATAGAAATTATACTTACGAGATTTGCCAGCGCAAGTATTTACGTACGGAAATGTTACGTACGGAAACACATATCAGAGTGCACGTGGCGCGCAGCAACACGCTGCCACTGTACATACATATCAGTGCACACTGCACGCACCTTGCGCAATGCAATCCGTTCAGCTCTCGATCGGATCAATGCTATGTATGGAAAGCCAAATTCCCCAAAATCGGAACGTTCCGTTTTTTAGGGCTATAAAAACTTCAAAAACGGAACAGTTCCGTTAAAATCGAAACGGTTGGCATGTCTGCATCTGATTGGCTGAGAGCACATTTTCATAGGAATTTAGCCGTTGTTATAGATAACAAGTTCTATGAAACGGGGCCCCTGATCATTTCGTTCTGATTCTCTTACCTCATTCCTACAATCATCTCCATGGTGGCTCTTGATAGAAAGTTCCTATCACAGAAGGTCCCTTCCCAGCCATCGCTACGAGCTCGCTGCCAGGACTGGTATCAAAACAAAACAGTAAACACAATTTAAGAAGTAAGGACAATAGTAGTAAATGAGAAGAAAAAAATGCAATTCCACTCAAGCTATAAATGTATAAGTAAGTGATAGAGATGATTTCATTTGATAGATGCAACATTTCAAAGTTCCTATCACAGAAGTTCCCTTTTCAGCCATCGCTACGAGCTCGCTGCCAGGACTGGTATCAAACCTTAACAAACACAAGACATTAGGAGTAGAGCTCTAGCTAGTAAAGACAATAACACAATTATCAGAATCATGTTATCCTGGTGAAGCTACAAATGTAAAAGTAAATTATAGAGATTATTTGATTTGATATTGTAATATTTCAAAGTTAGGTAGTGTTAACTGATACGTAATGATTTTCCAATTTTCTTCCAATTTGAAATGTCAAATATTATCATATAATCATATAAATTGGAATATGTATAAAATTCTGGCACCTTATGTGTGTTTGCAACTTAAGAAACTAAATACCTCTAAAAATAAAAGTTCCAAACTGAGCTCTAATTAAAGCACTCTTCTACGTGACACATGCATTCATTTCTTCATTTGACACAGTAACTACAACTCTCAACTTAACAACAATTGTGTAACTATGTACTTTATGCTATGACTGTCATGACTCACACGCTGATTTTAAAATCACTATAAGTTTTTACAGAAAGCAGTATAACAGGCATGGTTGCAACTTGTCAACTTGTGTGTTACTGACCTGGAATGCCCTGAGTAAGGCCATGTGATCACTGAATGTATTGGAAGTGTACTTCTTGCGGACTTGCATGGCAGCACGCTTCTGAGATGGGTGGCTGGGAAGCACAACTGTGGAAAGAGGTGAAAAAGATTATAATAATATAAATCCTCCTACAGATACAAGTATACTGACAACCAAGTATATGCCCACCTGGATAAAAGGTAGACGTTTGATCAGTATTCTACTAATGCTCCTGCACTACTGTAGTGCTCTCCGAGCTTGCTCCCCAGGGAGAAAGAGAGAGAGAGAGAGGGAGGTAGGGTAGCAAAGAAGATAATTTTATAATCATTCATCAATTCAAATCACTCATAGAAAACAGTTTTCAGATGGAGGCCAAGCATTCTTTTTGGTGAAAAAGAGCTCTGACACTCGTGGATTTACATCTATGAACCTTTTTGAGCCTTTTTATTTGCAGTAGTATATTGGCATACTTTATGTAAAATAATGTACTTCAACTTCAGTAGCAAAACAATTGCTACACTACAACCCTATGGGAAAAAGAAAAGGAATATATAGGATATATCACTATAGGGACAAAAATTCTGGAACCAGGATAAGGTCAGAGACACGGATAAACAATAACTTCAAATTTGAACAAACATCACATAAATTCTTCTTACATGGGTCTTTGTAGGCAAGAGTACAAACGATAGTCAGGACTGGATCAAGGCACTTTAAGACGATGGCATAGAGGACCATTTTACCCAGCCTAGGGTCTACGGGTAGGTCTGCTAGATGGCAGCCAAGCTCGGTCAGGTCCTCCCACTTATCCATTGCATCAATGGACTGTCAAAGAGCAGTCGAGAAAAAGGAAGAAACATTACCAAACATGACCGGAAGTCAATGGTTATCTCAGAGTTAAATCCACATCGATTGATATTTAAAGGCATCGTTTAACAATGTTAAGTTTGAGATGCATTGGCCCTACATGTTATCAGTGTCTGTGATATGTGTAATATTGAAGCCCTAAACAACTTTGCGCTTAAAAATGATCATGAAGTGCCTCAAAAAAGGAAAAATCTTTGAGTGACCGGTTTTACCATACTTTTTTCCCCCAATAGACTTTAGTGTTATAAAAACAGTTAGGAAAACGAAAAATGAAATTTCGATTTCCAATCATAAATATCTTGATAATCAGATGGGCGATTAAAAGTCATGGGATTCCTGACTGACCTAAAGGTTTATATTTATGATCGCTGCATGAGCTAAATCCAGGATTTTGTTTCAGAATCTGAGTCAATGTTACAGAGTCACTTTAATGCTCTAGGAAATAAAATTTGAGTAATTTGTTCAAAAACAATCAGCGATAGCTGTAAAGAATTCAATATTTGCGAAAAAGGAGGAAACATTACAAAACATAAACAATTGTTAAACCTAAAGTCAATGGTTATCACAGAGTTAAATCAATTGGTCTTTAATGCTCTAGGAGTAATTTTTTTTTTTTAAATCAGCAAGATGAAATGAATTCAATATTTCAAGGCAAAAAAAAATCTATTTTATACCAGATGGTAATCTACTAAAAGTAAGGAGGCGGCAAGCCATTTTTAGGCGAGCCTAGAATTTCAAATGATGCTAATATGGTCTTTATTATGAATGAATGATACCTATAATAGTTGACAATCAAAGAAAACACAAGCATGAATAGTACCTTGAGAAGGCCGACGGCGTTCTTGATAGCTATAGTAGAGGGTGGCTCTGGAGCCCTCTTCAAGAAGTCGCCTACTGATGTCTCATTAGGGGCAAGCAGTTTGGTGTGTAGGCAGAGCTCCTAGAATGATAATAATGGGTTCAATCAGTACAACCATCATCATCATCATCATTGTGCAGGTGTCTTGGTCTAGTGGATATGTCCCTGGACTGTGGATCACATGGTTTGCGGTTCGAGTCCCACCACAGCACTAATGTCCTTTGGTAATAATTGCGGAGAGCCAGTAGTGTCAAGTCTGACAGACATGAGCGCTTTACAAGAACCCATTATCATTATTTTGATGATACAGATACATATTTGGATATATTGCAATATATATGAGATCAAGCAAAAGGGCCTAAAATATGGAATTGGCAATGTTTCAAAGCAAATTTAAGCAAACTAGAATGTTGTAAATTTTGCATTATTTATGTTTTTGCTCAAATTTGGCCTAATATATGATAATGTCATGTGACCTCATGATAGATAATCTGATTGGTCTCCAACCGTCTCATAAGTTATGCAACACTTGAACAAAATTAAAAGGCATGAAAGCATATTATGCAACATTCTTGGATGGAGGGGGAGGGGGGTCAAACATGCTCCTTGCTTTTCACAATGACATTCATATTCTTAGCTTCTTCTATAAGGATACTGCAGAAAGGTCAGATTTCCTAGCACTGAAAGGGGAAAACAGACAATATTTTTTGCTCACATGTAATGGTGTCCTCAGGATCTCAGGGACCTGGAAGTCTGGTAGACTCTGGTAGCGAACTCTACTGATCATATGAAAGCACATGCCTGGACGAACACGACCAGCTCTGCAAAACATAACAGATCATATATGACATAAATTGTTATTATTTGTGGTTTTGGCATTATCAGGAAGAGTCAAGGTATTATCTACATGACTATTGTGGATGCATAATTCAGTAGATGTATTTTGTTACGAATCTATTTTTGTTAATCTCACAATTTTGCATATTTTTGCAAATGTAGTGAAAACCAAACACAACTAAAATGTATAATACATGTTCCAGTAAAGGAATTATGGATTGACCATATACATTTTATACGCTAAAGTGTTACTGTCTCATCTGGTTATATTCTTTGTAAGGAAATTTTTTACTTTTATCAACCATTTTAATTTTTGTTAATTATGACAGGCTTTGAAAAGTGTTTTTTTTTATTTTATTTTTTATTTTTTTAAAACAGAACATTCCTTCTATAATATAGGGAAATACTAACAAGATCATATACAAAACTCCTCATTCTGTTTATCATTTAAGAAAAAGAAGTATGCTGAGCATATCTCACTCTTCTCATTATTCTGTTCCTTTGCCTTCTCTCCAACACAGTGCATAAGAAAACATTTCTGATAGTTAGTAAGTATGGTATTTAATTATTGTTGTTTTTGTTCTGCTTTAATATGTTCCCCTACAATGCACAAAGAAGTCCCTATATCATCAACACTAAGATCTATCATACTGTTGGTACCATGTGCATACATACCTTCCCCTTCTCTGCTTGGCACTAGCCTTGGAGATCCAGTTGCTCTTCAGTGATGAGATATTAGCAATCGCATCAAAAGATTTCTGTAACATAAACATGCGCAACAGGAATTAATTCTTCCTTATAACTGGAAGACATAGTACAAAATGAAAATATGCACAACTTATATCAAGTACAGAATGTGAAATCTGTAGATCCTAAAATGCAACACGCATGAAAAAAATAACAAAATTTAGGAACCTGTTTTATTGTCATATTTCTTGTGTTTTAAAACCCTTGCTTTTAAAAAACAAGTTTTAAAAAACAAGACTACAATGTGATATGAACAAATATATATATTTTTACAATTTCCATGTCCATTATCAATGAGCTACATACATGTTATTGGTACATGTTATACCCACCTCCTTGACCTTGCCAGAGTCTACAACGAAGACTACATCATTGATGGTCACACTGGTCTCGGCTATGTTCGTTGACAAGACCTTTATAGAGCAAAAAACGAGTTTAAGCAATTATACAAACATTTTTCCTTTCACACAAATTCATTAAAATGCAGTTTAAATATGAACATGAACATGTCCTCACATTATAGAAAATACACATAAATGAAAAAGCAACAACTTCAACATTCAAGTTGTCTCTGCTATATACATAATTGAATTATTCTTATTGCTAATATTGTGTCTTGTCACTAGAAAATTAACTACATATTGATGAAGATTCAGTGTCTTTGTTAATTATATTGTATTCTAACTGGTATTATTTGAAACAATTGTTAAAGAAAAATAATATTTTTTAAATTGTAAATTGTCAAACAATTCAGCCGAAGCTGCGAAATGATGATATCATTAAAATTTAACTGAACTAGACTGCTATATGCGACTGTGATCAAAGCCTCAAATCAATATACATACATGAAGATGTATTATGTGTTAAGTAATTAAAATAGAGTTGCTGAGTCTATGCTCATTATTGTCATCTCCATTCAAAAAGACTTCTTCCTCATGGAAGAGTTTCTTTCCAAATTTTCTGTAAAGATGAAATACTTTGTAAATTTGGAAACACAAGAATGAATGTTACCATAAATCTGATTTATCTGTCTTCTTTGTTAATAGCTCATGTCATACTTATACTATTATTATTATTATTTATTTGACCAAACGGAAAACATACAGCGAGTATAACAATCAGATAATACATAGAGATAATACATGCAAACAGTTTTAGAAAAGTGGAGAGGAGAGAGAGAGAAGGATACAATCTGCTGGTCAGGGGTGACAAAAGCAATTGAAATTGCTATTACTTGAAAGCATGTCACCCCCACATGCTGCATCCTAGAAAATAAAGAGTAAAGTACAGGTTCTCATTCTTACAATCTTTCTAATGCCTGCGCCCGGTGTCTTGAAGACTTTCTTCTGATCATGGCTCTGCATGCTGGAGTGAAGAGTGTAGATCTGAAAGGACTGGCGATCACTGAAGGTATCATCCTGTAGCAACATGTCACGTAGGGTGACGATGTCATCATAGCCAGGCAGGAAGACTAGGATGGCACCTGAAGAAAGGAAAGGAAAAGAGAACATTGATGAATTTCAAAGTCAACACCACTCCAAAAAAGTGCTTCTCTTCGCAAATCTTGGGTTAAAAGTAGCATTTCAACAGCATTCATAGCCGGGCAGGAAGACTAGGATAGCACCTGAAGATAGGAAAAGAGAACGTTGATGATTTCCAAAGTCAACACCACAAATACAAATTTAAAAACATGCTTCTTTTTGCAAATCTTTGGTTGAAAGTAGGGTTTGATGGTACCATTTGACATTCGCAGATAAGGGTGCCGATCAGAAGAACTGACGATCACTAAAGGTATCATCCTGTAGCAGCATGTCACGCAGGGAGACGATGTCATCATAGACGGGCACGAAGAAAAGGATGGCACCTGAAGAAAGGAAAAGAGAACATTAATGAATCTCAAAGTCAACATCACAATTTTGTTCAATAAAATGTGCTCCTTTTTGCAAATCTTGGGTTGAAAGCAGCATTTGATGGTACTTTTTGATATTCGCAGTGAAGGGTGCTGATCAGGATTGACAATCGCTGAAGGCCTCATTCTGTAGCAACATGTCACATACATTTGTAGGGTGAGGATGTCATCATACAAAGGCAAGAAGGCACTAAGCATCACCATCCACGTCATCCACATAATCATCGCCATCATCATCAATTGCGCCACCAGCAACGCCACCACCACCACTACAACATTACATAAAGCATAACTCACCCTCTTGTGAGTGGCTGCATATGTAGTCCAGGAGAGCAAGAACCAGATTCAGGTCTACCCTCTCATCATCAAAGCTGTGATGATAGGCTTGAAGAAGCTCTCTGTCTTCCGTACTCACTTCGCTGTGATTCCTCAGTAACTCACTCTCATCCTCATTGCTGGCTTGGACAGTGTCCCTGCATGGGTGTCAGGATAAAAAGAGATCAATGTGAGTCAGACACAGAGTGCAGTGACACCTGTCTACAAAGGCCACTCGGGAGAAACACCATGGTCACTGTACACAGGTGGGTTTTATGGACAGGTTTTAATGCTTACATCTATTAACAGTATTCAACAAAGGCCCTAACTCAACCAGTCCACCTTTCATTCTTGAGTTACGATTTACGAAAAACATCAAATTTACAAGGGGTATGAATAATTTAGTTATTAATTGTATGAATTCTCATTGGAGACCAAACTAAGTGACCAGCACAGACAGCTGGCCCTTTATCATTAGAGAGGGCAGTCAGACAGGCTTAAAGTACATGCCTTCTAGAGGTATCTAGATTTTATAAATACAGGAAAAATGGTCAATGGTTGCTATAGTAGAGTGTGTAGAAACCATTGATCCTAGTTTCAAAACCCTTTACGTCTACCTTCCCGGTCAACAACATTTCATATTGTCTATTGAAAGCAAGAAAGTCAAGTTAAAGGATAGGAGTCAATACCCTGTTTGGCTCTTTATAAAGGATAATTGGTTTACCAGATACCCTTGAGTAAAATTTGGATTAAGTTTGTTTGCACTTAAAAATAGTGTTAAATCTATACAATATATAAAGCACTCATTATTCTTAGCCTACAAAAGTAGTAAGATGTGCATGAATGTTGTACAGAATATCATTTATACAGGAATGTTGTGATATTGAATAAATAGAAGACACATTTGTGTCATATAACATACTGCTGTTGTCTTTCATATTCAACTTACAGATATGCTTGCAAAAGATCCACTACCTCGGTTTGGTTGAACATCCTTGCAAAATCCAATGCTGTCCTGTTACACAAAAAAATAAAAATATCTCATAGTTTCATTTGAAATTCAAGGAATTCCTTAGGCAAGAGTTGCAAACCATTCATGATCAGATGACAACGATATTGGATGAGGTAAAGAGAAAAACAATGTTTAACCTAACCCTCTAAACGGTCATCGGATAATGCATGCCTAAATTATAATCCAAGATGGCGGCCTGCATGTTTTGCCTCTTCTCTTAGACCAATATTATTAATTTCAAAGTCATGAAAAGGCACTAAGTATCAACAAACATGATCTACAACAACTCCAAATGACAAAATAATCCCAGCCATGAATTTTTTTTGAGCATTTGATAGCCAAAAACTTAAAAATGTTCGTCATTAAAAATAAAAAAAATAAAAAAATAAAAAATCAGCTGATTTTTGGGGTCGATCTTCCGATCCAATACCGATCAAAGGTGCGAGGTTGTCGCTCCGATCTTCCGATCCGATCAGAGCCCCAACTTACAGGGTTAGTTTACCCTACCAGTTATCAATGGAATCTACAAGTATTAAACCAAATGGGAGAATGAATACATTTTGAAGCATTAGTATGATAATTATTTCTATTCATTCAGCACCACCTGTGCTTGGGAGAGGGAAAGTAGTAACAATAATAATAACTCTTGGGTCTCCCCTTAAATTATTGGGATTTGAAGGAGTACCACTACACTGCTATTCCCCTTCTCTTTTATGAAGAGTGCTGTTGATTCTCCTCATGCATACGTAACGACCCTCCTATGGACAGGGCCTCCAATTGATAACTTATCCAAGGGATGGAGTGTTGTCTAGCCTGTGTCTATGGAACAGGGGAAGGGCATGTTTACACAAATGAAGGCTTGTTTTATGTTTCATCCGACGCTTTAAGGGATGGTGTATACTGTACTGTCTAGCCTGTATCTATGGAACACAGAAAGGGCACGTTAACACAAATGAAAGCTTGATTTACCTTTCATCTGATGCTTTGAGGGAAGCATTTGCACCAAGGCTTAGAAGCTGTTCCACCATCTCCACCTTGCCCCGTCCAGCTCCAACCATCAGTGGGGTCACGCTGGACTCAGAGTGGGCATAGTCAACTGTGAAATGGAGACATTGTTGGTCAAACAGTTTTGAGCGTCAAGTAATGCCTGGCTGGAATGCTCCCCAGGGAGTGGATATTGTGTACACAATGTGTGTGGGTAAGCACTGAATCCAATGACCGGGGGTAATATTATATTTGTAAAGCACTCAGAGAAATTTGTATTAAGCGCTATATAAAAGCTAAATATTATTATTATCATTATAAGAAAACTAATATAATCATGAATACCACTTGATTTTTGCCCACTTAACCTGAAAAATGTCACAAACATGGTGGATCTTCATAGTATAAAGCCTGAAAAGCCTAACAATGAGGTGACAAAAGGTAACATTAGACGAAGGCTAAACTGTGGTACCCTTGATAAATATACCTGTTCGTCGGTCTAAGATTCATTCATCCTTTCTTTCTTTCATTACAAAGGTCTTTACCATTCCCTTTTATCAGTGCTTCCAGTATTTTGCTGCAATTTGTCATAAACTGTTTTTATAAGAAAATGCAGACTAAGTGCTCACATTCAAGAGGACACTCTCATCTTGGTATTGTGAAGATGAAATTCAAGTCTTAACTGAAACAAAAGTCTATGTTTAGTATCTGAAAACTTAAGGCTTATAGCACCCTATGATAAGATATCAAAATAAATGGAGCATATTAGAACATTATGTTCAATTACAAAGGATTGATCTGCCAACAGCTAGAAGGGCATTCGACTCTCCCATCATGATTACGTTAGACGTAAAAAATGAGTCACACATTAGAGCAATGGAGTTCAATTACAAATGATTCATCTTAAACGAGCTGGAAGACAATTAATTATGTTTATATTGAAAATTCTCTTCCCGATCTCTGCAGACAGATATCTTGATAGAAACATATAGTTGCCAAGCTTTTATAACACAAATTAGGAATACAGTCTTTTTTCTATACTTTTCACACAGAATATTTCAGAAACAAAGAGAGGAATCTAGGTTTCCAAACAGTAGCTTGAAGATTTAACGATAGGAATCATTCCTCCAAAATAGCATTGGTTGGCAGCTATGTAGAAGTATAACCGCTTCCTCTCCTGATTTACTCACCACTGACATTCTCGTTGAGTAGCAGGTACAAGAGTTGCGAGAAGTAGTCGTTATCGCCTGTCTTCCAACAGTCTGAGATGGCGCTATCCATATCATGGACCAACCACTCGGGCATGTCCTCAACATCAATAGAGGTCTGCAAGAACAAGAAAGATTTTCCATTTCAGCGTATACTTTCAAGAATTTGCCCATCCAATAGATTTGACAATATTTTTGCAAGTTTGTTCGATGGAAGGATAGGGTAAGAGACTAGACAAACAGATTACCAGATTTGTGAAAATAGCAAACGTCTATAACTATCATCTTTTTACAGTTTTCTGGGCCCCGTCTTAATAGCAGTTGATATTAATCGCAACTAGGTACATAAGAGATAGAATAGACTGCAAACTTGCAATTGATTAGAGAACTTTCGGTTAATTAATTGGAACCATCACAACTCTTTAAAAGACGGGGCCCATGCTGGTTTTTACTAAAAGCAAATTAATATAAGAATGGATGGTGAGAAAAAAAAAGTTAATCATCCTTACATCAGCTGCGGATGGTCCCATAGATGTTCCCTGGAAGTCCCTTGATAACGAGTCTACTGACGGGTGGACTGGTGCCATGGGTTGGCTCTTGCTTGCCGAGGCTCCACCCACTTGGTCTGCGGTGTACCATTTGGTAAGCTGTTGCTGTTGCTTGGCAACTGATGGGTAGTAAAGGGAACGATGAACACTAGTTTTACCAATTTTGTTTTAAAACAATGTTCAAAATGAAAATTTGTACTCGCATGAAATATTAAAATATCACCACCTCTATGCAGTGAACACATAAATCCTTGCTCTAGACTGCTAGCATATGTGCAATAAACGAATCATTATGAAACATATTTCCCTAATAAAAAAAGCCATTTCTATAGGTCTCCTTTACGCAAAAAATATGTTTTTAGTACTATCAAAAGGTTAAAGAATAATGAAAGGAACAAGTACCAGTTTCTCTACATGGTTGGGAGAAACGACTCATTCCAGCCAGGCGTTACTTGACGCTCAAAAACACTTTGACCAACCTACCAGGTACCCATTTAAAACCTGGGTGGAGAGTAGCAAGTGCAGGTTAAAATCTTGCCAAAGGATATTAGTGCCGTGTCGGGATTCGAACCCTCGACCTTTGCATCTCCAGTCAACGCCTTAAACCACTCGACCACGACACTACGACGTGGTACATTCACATAATGTTTTAATTCTATTAGTCTTGACATGATTATTATACCATCTGACGCGAGTAAAACAAATACAAATGATAAAATTTGATTACCTTTTCCTTTTTCTTTTTGAAATTCAACCATCTTTGGAGTAGAGTATCGAGTACTGTATGAATAAAAGAGAAACAAAGCAAATAACACAGAGTAACTATAAGGAAAAATGAAGCTTTATTGAAACCACCCCTACCATTTTTCCAGGGTTGTTGATTTTTTTGATTTTTTAAAAAAAATAAAAAAAATCGGATTTTTTTTATTTAAATCGGATTTTTTTGATTTTTTTCCAACGAAAAATAATGGTCACACTTAACAAGTTTTAGACTATATTTAAACTGTTTTACACCAATAATAGTGGTCAAGTAGTCTTTTGAACATTGTGTATTGTACTATTTGACACAATAATCCACTTATATACAGGTAATTTTTTTTTTTTTTTTTTTTATTTATTTGCATTATAGAGAGGGACATTTTATGGAAGCCCAAGTAATGTTATGTATTATGTATACATTTAAACTCTTGAAATTTTTATATCAGTCTGTACGTTAACATCTAATTTGAATGTAATATTTAACCAGATTTGCAATAGGCACTTCCTGATATGCTTGTAACAAAATACACATCTTATGTTTTCATTACAGTGTAACCTCAGTTCCAAATAAAACTTCAATAAATTTCGTTGCAAGATGCAGGATAAGCACCACTGTCCACCACATCATTGATGTGCTGTTTTTTCAAACTATTACATGAACAAGCAAGCACAGCAGATGTATTGCTGCATACAGTAACACTTGCCCAGCAACTTTCCCATTTTTAAATTCTTACTTATTAAGTATACATGTGTACTTTGAAATTGTGTAATTGAATGTATGGGTATTGATAAGAAAATACACAAGCATGCAAATATACATGTAATTCTTATCAAATGTACACATATGCCTTCAACTTAAGTAATTGAAAGAATGGGTATTAATAGTAACAAGAAGGAGGTACATACAAGTAGTTCAGCTGTTTTGTAAAAGTATCCAATTTGTGGACTTTGAGCACCTTTGTAGATTTTATATATTATTTTATTGAAGATTTAACAGTTTGGTGTACATACAGAGAGTTATTTATCATTACTTCGTTAGAAACTTGTTGTTTTCATCAGTTTTGCTTGTTTTACAATTTGAAAATAAAACAGTGGTGTTAAATCAGACTCCATGAGGGTGTATCATTCTTTTAAAGTATCTCTAAAGCATATGGAACAGAAATGAAAATGATTACATTGAAAGTATCTGTTAAGAAGAAGAGAAAATAGAGAAAACTAATTTTTTTCATAAAAGTTGATTTAAATCAGTGATTTTTTTGAAAAAAATCAAGTGATTTAAATCGCGATTTAAATCATGATTTAAATCGACATGATTTAAATCAAACAACCCTGCATTTTTCATTCTTCAGTTGTGGTGTTGACATATTCAAAAGGGGTTCACAATTTACAAGCTCTACTTTTCAGTGAACCTCTCCATTTCCTCAAAATACAAATAAAGCTAAATATATAATTGAATATTTGTCTTCCTCAAATGTATAAATTACTGTAATGATTTGTTTATTACAAATGTAATTATGTTTTGTATACATTTTACATTGTATTCGTTTATTATGTATTGTATTTGTATTGTATCTTTTACCAATTCTCCTACATCAATGACACTATAACATTATTCTTCATGAATTATTATTGTTGAACAATTTCATTGCCAATATTGTGACTTACCACTTCAAGGCATCCTCCAGAAAGAGCTCTTCAACGTCATACATATTTCCTGGTACTAGAAGACAACAAAACAAGACAAATATTCCATGTGAATCAATTTGCAAGAATCTAAAATGTTCTCCACATCACTGCAAGGAAAATGACAAAAATCTATGGTCTACTATGATACGCCTGTCACTTCCAAAGTGACTAGATCTCATCAAAATTTCTCCATGTCAGTATCAGTGACCACAGACCCAGTAGGAATACATCATGCAGTTCAATTATTGTACTTTAGCAAATGGCTCATTCAAGGTCCTCATTTTTTTAAAAAGGTGTTTATGTGTACAAATTTGTTTTTGCAGTCATGTATCAATCACAACTGGGACCCATTTCACAAAGTCTTTTTTCAATGACAAATTACAAAAATCAGGGACAAATCTGCTGATAACCAATCAGAAGCAAGGATTTCAGTAGCTTATAACAAAAACTGTCATTTGTCGCTGATGATAAGTTTTGTGAAATGAGACCCAGTTTATCTATTTCTGAGGACCAATCTCTAAACGTTACCATCTTAAAGATGTGATTCAAATTTGAGCAAGGATTCATCAGTCGATTGGTAGTTTATGACGGTGAGCAGAACACAAGATTAACTCACATTTTCCAGTTCACATAGGTTGTCAAACTTGTCACTATTCTACCTTGTCCCAAGTCTCAACAACACAAAAACACAACAATATGCAAACTGTGGCACCTACCAGAGACGACGGGACAGTTGTTGAAGTAGCGTATAAAGAGTTGTACATCGAGGGCAGCACTCATGAGAATGAGTGTGAGATGTCTCTTGCGTACCATGAGGTCTCGGATCTGTGTCACGAGGAAGTCACTGAATCTATCCCTCTCATGAATTTCATCCTGGTTTGGGAGATGACAAACAAAGATAGAAATAAACAGTCATCATCTTGTAAACAAGTAACCAATGAGTTGTGATAAGATTCGTCACTACCATAATGTTATCATGCATATGTTTCATGTGTAATTTTACTTTGTTACTGATGTATACTTTGTTTAAAAAAATGCAATTAGGCACTCGGGCCGCGAATGTTTTTTAATAAATTAAACCATTTAAAAATAAATAAATGAATATGGTATAGCAACATAGTTAAGTTAAAACCAACGGACATGCCCCCCCCCCCCCCCCCCCTCATGCTGCCCAGCTACTCCTGTTTATGTGTGTGATTGCTGCGGAATAGGGAGATCATCATGCATCATCTCGTTTCCTGTATCCTTTAGAATTACATGAGAACAGACAAATGTTTTCCCTACCATAATCACTGGTGTACATCGCAATGTCTGTTCCAAGGACATATTTTGGCAAATATAAGAACAAAATCAACGGATGCCTTGGAAATACACAAAATGGAATAAATGTGTGTCTTGAAAATACACCAATTTCCTGCAACACGAGTTGGGTGCATAAGTTAAACCTGAGGATGTGCGCTAAAAAATATAAGTGAAGACTTACAATAATAACATGAGTGATGACATCGAGGGCAGCATCTCCCGTCATTAGGGTTCTCAGGAGCACACCATTGGTACAGTATGTCAGGAGGGTCTTTGGTGAAACTCTACAAAAGAATAGTTAGACATATATTTAGGCATAAGAAGTAAACTATATTCTCTGGTATATCTCAGCCATGAAATTTATGGAAAACTGTGCAATTTGGCATACAAATAGAGCTACTTTAGAACATTTATCACCCATACCAATTCTGCTTCAAAATGTGCAGTGTAATGAACATGATATTACATAAGACTGAAGTCAGATGATTTTTCATGTATGAATTATTTCTTTTAAAAATTACAAGATTTCACCTCTATCCTCAGCTCTCTGTCCCTTTATATGGGTGGTGATCAGACACAAGTTCCAAAGGCCTTTGCTCCAGGATTTAGGTAATAAGTTAAGGCTTTTAGGCATATGTATAGATACAATGCTAGGTACAGGGTAGAAGTCAGGAATTTGGTTATAATCAGATATTGACTATGGGGCAATTGCCATTAAAGAATGTATCCTGGGTTTTTTCTTCACAAAGACTAATATCGACTTTAAGTTGCACTTAATTATGGCAGGCTATTCGTGCCATCAGTTGCTCTCGCCATTGGTCTCTCAATAATGATCTTTAGATAATATTTGTTCCTTCAAATATGAACTATCGAAAAATGTAAATTCTGTAGATTTGTGACCATGATTTGTACGTCCCTTGAGAGACCAATGCCAGTAAATGATGAGAGAAAACAATGGCATGAACGGCCAGCCATAGTTAAGTCTAACTTAAATTTGATCTCAGTCCATGTGAAACACTCCCCAGAACCTCTCAAGTAAAAACTAAGATGCCTACCTGCTCTCCAGTCTGATTTGATAACCCACTGTCTGGCCTATGGCCTCTCCCCTCTCAGACGCGACCCTCTCAGATACCGATAGGGCTGATATCCGCCTAGGCTGGGTACAGATGATGCGACATGGCCGATTCATCTCAAAGCACTCATCCAAAATGAATTGGGGAAGCTGGTTCATATGAAAGGAATGTTTTACTTTAATATTATGAATACACTTATGTTTACACAATAAATGTTACCACAATGTATTTCCCTCAAATGGATAAAGTTGAGACAAGTAGGTTAAATGAGCCATTTTGAAAGCAGAAAAGATGTAACAGTGATTTGAAATATGATGATTATCAAAATATTTCAATGTCAAGAGAGAATGTTTTATTTTCTTCCTACACTGCACTCTTATAATATGTTTCATATATTCTTTTGAAAGTTAAATGTAAATAAACTTCTACACATGAGGCACAACAAGTAACAAGAAGCACACTGCGATTTATGAATGACCATCCCTTGGAATGCCACCAGAGTGATAAATTTGATAATGACTGTGCCCATATAGAATAACACAATGCAAAGTTATATGTTGAACACAGGGAAGCATCTATGGCTTGAAATAGCGTGAAGTGTATACCAAAACTGTAGACAAAGTTGAAATTGCGTCAAGAATTCTTGTATTGTAACAATTTAAGGATTCCAATTAAAAATGAAAAAAAGATGTACCTGGGTTGTCTTGCCAGATCCTGTTTCGCCTACAATTAGGACTACCTTGTTGTTATTGATGGTTGAGAGGATTTCATTCTGCATGGCGAAGACTGGTAGGGTCTGACGGAAGCTGTCAAGGTCAGACTTGTTTCTTTTAGAAGGAACCTGTGGCAAGCTGCTGTTGAGACGTCCAGTGGCCTTGTTCATCTCCCGAGCAGGGTTGGCTGGGAAAGAAATGTGACATGGGAACAACATGAGAGGTTTCAGCTTTAAATTCATAACCATCTCCAACTCAACAATAAGCCAGTTCACGGTTGCAGTCTGAGCATGAGCAGATAAAGGTCATTGCAAACCAAATTGTGAAAAACACGGACACAAAATACTTGATACATGCTCATGAAAGTTATGTCATCAATATTCATTTATGCACAAGCAGTGCACTCCATGATACACAGGTGGAAGTATTCTTTGAAAAGGGGTAACAAAGGCTATTTTCGTAGCACCTCCATCTCTGAAGGAGTGAATATTTCAAAATGTACAAAGTGGGACCTGTTCATGTTTTGAAGATCTGTGGATATTTGGGGTCACTAGGGAAATGTGCTAACCATGAACTGGTCTATTGCAGATTACCTCACTACATGCATCAGTACAATGCAATATATTTAGGGTTAGGATTGGTGTAATGGGTAGAGTTAGCTGTCCCTGTGTATATATAGTTTGAGATCAGTTCTAATCATTTGTATGCATACCTGGAACAAGTTAACTTTTTTCCTACAATCTGCACTTGAAAATTATCATATGTTACACAGTAAGGTTTTAGTCACCTTCACTTGGCCCAAATCTTCTGCGCTCCACTTTGGGCTGCAACTCCTGCCGCTCCTTAGCGGTGACTGGGAACTGTTGCAGCAACCCCTGCAACTCGTTGCAAGTTGCTGCTCCCATCTGGAAGACAGGGGACCCATCATCCTCTCCGTCATCATCCATCCTGTTGATCGCCTTCTTGATGAGGGTCAGGTAACGATTGGATCCCTTGCTGCAGGGCAAACAAGACGGTGTGGAATTGAATTACATATTCTTGAGCACAGGTATTATATAACATTTGTGTGTGAAAAGGAAATTGTGCATTACAAACCTACAAACAAAAATTTCTTGCAGTACAAATAAAATTGTTGTTATTTGTGTGTGTGTTGAAAGAGAAGTTTGACCATTTTCCCCCTATATCTCATCCTCTAATGAAAATGATATAGGCTTCTCTAGGATATTAGATCTAATATCCCAGTATTCTAGCAATGGAACCCCAATACACAAACAGTTAAATGACAATACTCAAGAAAATAGCATAAACCACTTTGCACAATTAAATCAATATTGAATTACTTAAGATTCCTTTCAGCTGGAGTAATGAGTAATGAGTAATGAGAATGTTCTACATTCATATTAAAATGACTTATTAAAAAACAACCATTTGAAAACACATCTTACCCTTTACTCTTTGATTTGAGACCACAGGAGATAGCAAGGCGATGAATGTAGGCCCTCTCATTATTGCTGAATGAAGCTGGAAACTCAAGGACTACAACACAAAGTGGAAGAACCAAATAATAATTACACTGTTTTTGTTTTAAAGTAGTCACCCGAAGAATCAAAGTGTTTTGAATTGATACAAACTTCATATCATTGCGAAGGGGAAGCCTTACTGATCAAATATAACAACTTCCCTCTTCAAAATATATTTTGGGCCTGCAGTAATCATCTCTCAAAAATGTTAATTTTGAGATCCAGATTTTCTGCCTTCAGTGGTCCTCCGTAGAGAGTCAAGATTTGTGACATCACATGCGAGACAAAGCTAACCACAACTTTCCAGCAAATTCCTCATGTTTTTCAAGAAAAAATCTTTCCAACCATATAGAATTTGTCCATAATTATCAGTTTATCATGAATTTTCTTTGGGTGACTACTTAAAACAGTCATTCATAACCTTAATTAGTACAGCTTCCCCTGATGTACAGTCACTATTCATAAAACATTCTTTCTCAAACACAACTATCCTCTTCTTGAAAATAATATATCTCCAAAACTTCTGAAATGTTAATAAAATATCATGTGTAAAAAAACCCCACAAACAATGAATATACTGACCTGTCTCTGATTCATCGTGCCTGAATTCTTGGATGGCTAAGTCTACAGAAATTTTGAACTCCTCCCCTACACATATTTCTTTCTTGTGCTTCCTAGGTTTATTTCTCCCTCTGTCTCCCATTGTGGATTAATCTAAGATTAAAGAGAGGGAAAAAACTGTGAGAGAGGGATACACAAAGATACTCAACAGAGCAAAACCAAGCAACAACAAAACATACGTGGACAGGCATATCATGAATTGGGATGATTACATCTCAAGGCTTAGCCAAACTGCCATAGTACAAACAATAACTTGATTTCAATTACCGGTATTAAAAAAATGAACAAATAACATGTACAAATTTAAGCATCAGGCAACAGAAATGTTGATCAAGTATTAACATAATTTATGTTTTATGACCCTCTGAAAACAAAGAGTGTAATATCTGGACCTAAACAATCTAAAATGTTCCACATCATGTACAGGTCCATAATAATGGATTTTAAATTAATTTTTCAACATTCTAGACCTATATAAACTAAACAGGGAATTGTAAAGGAAGATCTACTAAACTCTACTAAACTAATGTCAAAATTCAAGAGAAACCAAAGTGTTGATATTAGAACCTCCTCCCCCCCCCCCCCCCCCCCCGAAAAAGAAAACAAAAAGAAAAGAAGAAACATAGGTCTACAAACACTAAGTTAACATCTTGGGAAACAAAATATGCCCATTTTTTCCAAGTTTCAAGTGTACATTTGATTTAGTCTAGTCTAGACTAGACTATATCTACTTTAAGAAAGTGCTAACCAAGCAAAATGTAGACTAGGTCTATGTCAGAAAAATTCTTGCAAGGAAGTGGAGATGAAATTATCAAGAAAAATCATATAGATCTATACAGTGCGGCCCAGACAAAAACGAAACCGAGAATTATAAGTTGATGTTTTATCATAACTTAATAATAATCACAATTATAATTAATAAATGACACATAGACTCTAGATCTAGGGTCTAGACCTATTTGTAAAGCTTAGATCCTCCTCTTTCACTTGATGCAACTCACATGAGTGATTAAAAGCAATTTGAAGGAAGGAAACCAAAAAGTCATTTGGCGGGTGGTAGACCCTATGTGAATTTCGAGGAAAAATTCACATTTCTAGAAAGTTCATTTTCTGCTCTTTCATATGAGACTTCAAACGTCAAAGCTCAATCACTACACAAGTTCCAAGGAAACAATCAGATCATTTTCTGAGATTAAAATTTTAAAATCCCAAGCCCATGCAGGTTTAGCCCTCTCTCTAAAGAGAGGAGCGGACCCTACCCAAATAAGAGGCTTAACGAACGAAAGAGACAGAAAATTTGGGCTAATGGAGTAATGTAGGTTGGACGTTCGGCTAGCTAGCCAGCACCAGAACCCAGAATCCTTTGACATTAGACACCCAGTTTGAGAAATGAAAAGAAAAGGTCCCCGAAAATAAAGACAAGCTTTCAAAGAGTTTATACTGGTAAAAGAAAAAGCATCAATCTGTGTGACTAAGACTAAGTAAATGACTTTAGACTTAAATGGCCTAGGCCTACACAAAACTCGACGGTCGGGCGCAGGATCAAGGACCATGTCCATCTATTCTATCGCCGTGAGCTAGACCAAGGGAGCTAGCTAGCCCAGCTCAGTCACCCCGGGCGGGCCGAGCGGCAGCTGCTTGGCCTAGCCCAGGCCAGGACGGAAAATGGATTGCGACTCCTCGGATCCTTACTTACTACCCTAGCAATTGTATTCACAAACACGAAAACACCTTCTCCACATTCAACTTTCACAGCAAAAAGCACAACAAATTGATAAATTACTTGCCTTGCCTTTAAAAACGATGATATCTCCCAAACATGAGTAGATCTAGACTCTAACTTGTTAGAGCCTATGTTGAAATCCCCCATCAGGTCACCGACGCGACAGGTCAATCTAATTTTTGTTCCGCGGCGCCGCTCCCGCGCTTAAAATCGCGTTGAAACTTGTCTGCAAGAGGAGCTCGGAACCGGGGGGAAGAGTTGAGCTCTATAAAAAATAACTGAAGAGACTTTTCTTTTTCTTTGGGGCCAGTGACCGTCGGCCTTTAATTTGCCCGGCCTCAAAGCTGCGCAAAGGGAGAAAAAAAAATTGTTTTAAGAATGTAAAAAATCAGTAGACAACAATAGAAGCTGATCTGGAACATGAAATGAAGATCCAGGAGGGGGGGGGGGGGGGGGGGGGGGGGGCTAGCTCCCATCATGGCCCGACCGAATATAAGCGGGGGGGGGGGGGTATTATCACTACTCAGAACCCCCTCCCTAAGGAAGCACTGCGACTTTAGAACCACATTAGGCGCATTTTCAGGCACTTCCTGCCATATGACGAAAAAATTAATTTCTCCTACCCCCTCCGTAGGCCGGATCTTTTGCAATCCGAAAACTACATTTTGGGCATTAATGCGGCACCGGCACTTCCTTGAAAAAACGAGGTTGTTGTTCGTTTGGTTTTATAATGTTGTTGTTGTTGTTCGTTTGGTTTTATAATGGCTATTAGTCAAAATTGACTATTGTTGCCAATTTCATCGCATCTCTTTCTTTTAGTGTCTTGGTAAAATTATTATTTTTTCTTTCCTTTTCCAATCTCATTTTAATATAATATTAGTCATATTCCACAAAAAAAAAATTAAAAACAAAAAATTATTTCAAATTAAACCACGATCCGCACACAGTTCCAACTCACGCTGGCCCTGTCCTTTCTATGATGCCTTCTTACCAGCCCAGCGAGTTACGTTACGCCGTACGCTTCTCGGTTGATAAACTCAACCTAGGTCACTCTGTCATAGACAAAGGGGCGTCGTGTACCTGTATGTGAGGGTTTATTTATTTATTAGGAGAAAAACAACTGCATAAGCAAAACACTTGTGGGCTTTATTAGTTTATATGAGTTAGTTCATGAGATTATTTATATAGTGCATGACTTTTAACTACTATAATCATTCAAAGGGGGGTGACATATGCTTTCTTTTGTCACCCTGGCCAGCAGATTGTATCCTTCTCTCTCTCTCTCCTTTCCACTTCCCTAAAGATGTGTGTAGTATTAAGATATGTTTTCCGATTGGTCAAATAAATAATGATAAATTGTTTCAATTATTTGTTTGTTTTATTTTTATTTTTTAAAAGATGCCTGTATGGTGGCTCCTAAGGGACACGCAAACGCAAAATTTGACGTAAACCTATGCAACAAATTTGTGGATTTTTACGTCAAAGACGTGAAAATCCACAAATTTGACGTATACCTATGCAACAAATTTGTGGATGTTCACGTCAAAGACGTGAAAATCCACAAATTTGACGTATACCTATGCAACAAATTTGTGGATGTTCACGTCAAAGACGTGAAAATCCACAAATTTGACGTATACCTTTGCTTGGTAATTTTTCGCTTTTCTGTACTCAATGGCCCTGAAGGGACACGCAGACATGAAAATCTGCGTCCGATATTCATGTCTGCGTCTCCCAAAAGGGACACGCAGACGTGAAATTGGACGCAGATTTTCTTCTTCTTCACGTCTTGGACGTAAAAAGACAATAAAACCCTTGCATAGGTATACCAGGGTATGGGTATACGTCAATTTTGTGGATTTTCACGTCTTCGACGTGAAAATCCACAAATTTGTTGCATAGGTATACGTCAAATATATACGTCTGCGTCGGCCCAAAAGGGACACGCAGACGCGAATATTGGACGCGAATTTTTTTCCAGTAAGCTGAGCACCAGGAAGATAAGTGTATATCGGTTTGTTCAGCTTTGTTTTAGACAGCTTTATCTCGACATTAATTGTACACCACTTCATTCTATTTTATGGACTAAAATTAATATATACTATAGAAGGCCTAGATACATTATGTTAACATATTTTGCCTGTACCAAGCAATTACTTCTTTTTGTGCATCTTGTTGCCATTTGCCCCCCCCCCTCCTATCACACCCTTTTATTCTCTCTCTCTATTTCTTTCCATCTCTCTCTATCTATCCTGTCCTTCCTCCCTTCCCATTCTCTCTGTACTATGTGTATTCGAAATTCGACAGAGAGAGAGAGAGAGAGAGAAAGGGAGAGAGGGGAGAGACAGATTGGGAGAGAGAAACGTTGAAAGAGGAGAGAGAGAGAGAGCTGGGGATAAGCAGATTGGGAGAGAGAAGGGAGAGACAGATTGGGAGAAAGATGAATTAAGAGGAGAGAGAGAGGGGAGAGACAGATTGGTAGAGAGAAACGTTGAAAGAGGAGAGAGAGAGAGAGCTGGGGATAAGCAGATTGGGAGAGAGAAGGGAGAGACAGATTGGGAGAAAGGTGAATTAAGAGGAGAGAGAGAGAGAGAGGGGATAAACAGATTGGGAGAGAGAAGGGAGAGACAGATAGAGAGTGAGAAACGATAAAGAGGAAAGACAGAGAGAGAGAGAGAGGGGGGGGGGACATTGGGAGAGAGAAATAGAGAGGGGCAGACACATTGGGATAGAAAGAGGAGAGAGAGGGAGAGACAGATTGGGAGGGAGAAAGGAAAAGATCGAGAGAAGGGGAGAGAGAGAGTGATGGGACATTAGGAGAGAGAGGAGAGAGAGAGGGAGAGATGGACAGAAATACAGAGAAAATAAAAGGGTGTGATAGGAGGGGGGCAAATGGCAACAAGGGAGAGACAGATTGGGAGTGAGAAACGATAAAGAGGAGAGAGAGATAGAGAGAAAGGGACATTGGGAGATAGAAATAGAGAGGGGCAGACAGATTGGGATATAAAGAGGAGGGAGAGGGAGAGACAGATTAGGAGGGAGAAAGGAAAAGATCGAGAGAAGGGGAGAGAGAGAGTGGTGGGACATCCCTTACAAAAATGTACCATGTAAAAACCATGGTTTCAGTACCATGGTTACCATGGTCCTCATGGTGGATGGTAATTTGGACATAGAACCATGGTAACCATGGTACTGAAAACCATGGTAACACCAAAGTATGATAATCATGGTTCAGTGTTACCTTGGTGTTCGGTACCATGGTTACCATGGTTCTCGGTACCATGGTTACCATGGTTCTTGGTACCATGACCATGGTTCTCGGTACCATGACCATGGTTCTCGGTACCACGGTTACCTTCGTTCTCGGTACCATGGTTACCATGGTTCTTGGTACCATGACCATGGTTCTCGGTACCATGGTTACCATGGTTCTCCCATACCTTTCGTTACCATTGTTCTCCTGTACGGTTACCATGGTACTTGTACTATAATGTTACTGCACTTTCCCAGTCGCCTTTCCATTCTGCATGTAGCTTAATAAAAAGAAAGCATTGATTACATTGCATGATTGATTTTTTGTTATCATTTACAAATCTACTACCTAAATTAAGCACTTTCAGCACAGTATTCCTTATAATATCTGCCAGCCCTTGATCATTTTACTTTGAAAGAACATTCTGGTCTGCAAAATACACAAAAATGACAGGAGCTGGCATGAAGTCCACTTTCAGCACAATTATCCATTTTCTCAAGGTTCAGCCACTACTCTTGCAAACATGATCTGTTAACAAAAGACATTACAATAATGTTGATCATTATTGTCAAATGATCATATGACGTATCAAACATCAAACAATGGAAACAATATGTTTACTTTTATAAAGGGCGTTTATTCAAACGAGCTAAAATATAGCTCGCGTAAAATATATAAAACAATTTACAGTCGAAAACTGAAGTCTATTTCTATAGCGAAAGACTGCCGCTTGTTACATTGCATATGACACTAAACACTTTCAGCACACAGCAATATTATAAGTAAATTGGTTAGTCTATTTCTATAGCGAAAGACTGCCGCTCATATTCAATAGTACAATTTACAAACTGTCCTTCCAGCGGAGGTGCGAGATTCGTCGACGATGTCGTACTCGATTTTGGTTGAAGAAACAATTGGTAGCTAGGCCTACTTGCTATGGTAGATCATAGATGACGTCGGTAATCATAATACAGTTCAAAAATGAATGATGAATAAAAGCCAAGAGTCTGCAATGTCGATCGGATGCGAAGTCCATGTATGGCGATGGTGAAACTTGGTGTAGAGTTCCGACGTCGACAGTGATCGAAGACAGATCGAAAGTCGATAAATTCATCATTAGCCGGAGTCAGGATCAGACTTGCAAACGACGAAACGCAAATCGTAGAGACGAAGAAGGTAAAGAGGAGGTTCTTACCTTCAATCAAAGTTCGACGTCGATGGTGTTCAAAGATAGAACAAAAGTCGATAATGCCAATGTCCAAATTCATTATTAGAGTTCGCAACAAACTTCAAGTTCAAACGCCAAAACGGAGGTTAACGACGAAGAAATGGTGATGGTGGCGTTGATGTTTTGGTCAAGATGATGATAAAGAACGTCGTCGATATGGAAACTACTCATTTGTCATGTTGCGTATATATCTGTAATTTTAAAAAATACAATTTTGAATTAAATACAAAAAACAAATATGAATATCAACAACTGTCAACATGAAATCACACATGCAGTCACAGAGCAGAGGCAGACATGACATCTATTAGCTTAATTCGTTAATTTGCTGGATTTTTATGCAGTAGTCTATATTCTATTTATTTTCTAAAAAGAATAAAACATTCAATCCTTCGAACAATATGACACTTTATACTAACATTAGAGTTAATGACAATGTGTAGACCTATGTAAATGGATAAACTTTGCTTTGAAAGTTTGAATGATATGCCCCATAAACCCGTCAAGATATACAACAAATTACGTACATGGGATCATACATGTTCAGTCTTCACTGTTATCCTGTCGAAGGTATTTTAAGTCCCAGTTGACAATGTCATAAATAACTATCTAGACATCGACTAGATCTATGTACAGATTGTAAATAAAGTAGATGATTCTTAAACTTACCCATACTGTTGTAGATTCAAATAGCCGGGAAAAACAGAATTCAGCATGATTTTGCAGATCTAAAACACCGAGATGTACACGAGGCATGAAGCTGGACTGTGAACAGTGCACGTACTAGCTATATTGCTGCATGTACAGCATACACGTACACTGCACTGCATGTAGAGCGATCCTCGGCACACAAATAAAATGGCTGCTCCTTGGTTGTGTAGATGTAGCTGCATGCACGTACACAGTACACAGCACACACAGCATACAGCATACACAGCATGTACACAGCATGTACACAGCATACACAGCATGTACACAGCATACACGTACACTGCACTGCATGTACAGCGATCCTCGGCACACAGAATAGCTGCTCCTTGGTTGTGTAGCTGTAGCTACATGCGCTGGTTGTGTGGGGTTGGGGCTTGTAGGTAATAGTCTAATTGACTTGTGCAGACCTTCTTTATGATATTTCAAGCTGTTGCACAATTTCTACATTTACACACTATTTGATAAATGGCCAAATGAAAGTTGACTTTTCCACTCCTATTTTTCCGTAATAAAAAGTCTTAAACTGCATTAATGCATATATTAAATTTTAGTCAGATTCCTAGCTGTACAGCCAGGCCTACTTTTTAATTGTCAGTTTTTCATTTAAACTAAAATCTTAGAAAACTAAAGGCCTATGAAATTACATAATTTTACTGGATACACGCGATATAGTTTTTCCCTACAATTCTAATAATAAAATAACAAAATCATAATAATCATGTTTTTTACGATTCTTCTAATTATTTGTTTAACAATTGTTTTTATATGTATTTTTTAATCATAATTGTTTCTATCTCGTTCTTAATGATTCTTAATTTTTTTTTTATAGTTCTTATATGTTTTGTTATTTGATTTCATGCGTCCGGTAAAATGATTTCATGCGTTCGGTAATTTGTTGTTTTTGTTTTTAAAAATTGCAAACGATTCCTACCGAACGACTCATACCTGCACATTAATTGTATACTAACAAAGGTTATTGTATACTATTATTAGGCATTATTATTTATGTAATACTTATGTAAACATGTATAACCTCCTATTTGTTATTTGAGCGCAGAATTAAATCAATCAAACAAACAAAACAAACACAACATATGGCACTGAACCATGGTTAGAAACATACAACTGCCAATTAAGTACCACAATGTACCATGTACAAATTCGGAAGTACCATGGTAAACCATGGTACTTGTCATATAACCGTGGTAATACCATGGTTCTTGCATGGTAGTACCATGGTTAGAGACGAGTACCACAGGTACCATAGAGTACCATGGTACAAATTTGGAAGTACCATGGTATACGGTGGTACTTGTCATTTAACCATGGTAAAACCATGGTTCTTTGATGGTAGTACCATGGTTAGAGACGAGTACCACAGGTACCATGCTGGTACCATGGTTTTACCATGGTTTTACCATGGTTACCATGGTACTTTTTTATAAGGGATTAGGAGACAGAGGAGAGAGAGGGAGATATGGAAAGAAATACAGAGAAAATAAAAGGGTGTGATAGGAGTGGGGCAAATGGCAACAAGAAGCACAAAAAGAAGTAATTGATTGGTAATGAGAGAAGAAGAAAATCAACAATTTGAGCTATATTCAATGCATTTGTATTTCTTTGTGATTTTGTTGTCTAAATATTTTGTCTGAATTGAAATTGTAGACAATGATGTTTAGGAGCCACGTACATACTCTACCTCTCTATTAACATATCCTTCTCTCTTCACCTTCTTTTTCCCCTTTCTATCACTCCTCCAGTATTTCCCTCTTCTTCTTTTTTTTTTTATCTCTCTCTATACGATTTCGTCATGAAAATGGTTTTTAAAAAAAATCATTGTAGGCCTACCGTATTTATTTGCTGTTGGTAACTAAATTAATGAAACAAATGAAGTCCACATATGGTACCAATTTTGTAATGTTATTGTTTCATAACTTCCTCTATTAGTCATCTGATTGTCCTCAAACAATAATAATGATAGTGAATGAATAACATGTACGTTGCAACCTGTAGCATTCCATTGCCAAGTGCATTCTTGCTGAAAACAATAACAAGTGAGACTTTAGAGACACTGAATATAGTCTGCAAGCACCAGACCCTAATTTGACACTTTACCCCCCCCAAAAAAAAAAAATTATTGTGCCTTGAGAGAAGCCTAGCCCAGCTACCTACTGGTTGTGTCAGGAGCAGCTATAGTACATGGCCTATGGTAGTCTTATAGTGCAGACTCTCTTTTACGACTGACCAGGGTTTGTGCCTGCAAACTACACTGAATAAGTTAGGTGTAGGGTCTGTAATTAGAAGACTGTGCATCTGGACAGAGTATTCGATACCAGCTGGTAATCCCTTTATCAGTAACTAGGGGCAGACAAACCCATGTACGCTTATCTTCCTGGTGCTCAGCTTACTGAAAAAAAATTCGCGTCCAATATTCGCGTCTGCGTGTCCCTTTTGGACCGACGCAGACGTATATATTTGACGTATACCTATGCAACAAATTTGTGGATTTTCACGTCGCAGACGTGAAAATCCACAAAATTGACGTATGCCTATGCAAGGGTTTTATTGTCTTTTTACGTCCAAGACGTGAAGAAGAAGAAAATCTGCGTCCAATTTCACGTCTGCGTGTCCCTTTTGGGAGACGCAGACATGAATATCGGACGCAGATGTTTTCTTATGCGTGTCCCTTCAGGGCCATTGAGAACAGAAAAACGAAAAAATTACCAAGCAAAGGTATACGTCAAATTTGTGGATTTTCACGTCTTTGACGTGAACATCCACAAATTTGTTGCATAGGTTTACGTCAAATTTGTGGATTTTCACGTCTTTGACGTAAAAATCCACAAATTTGTTGCATAGGTATACGTCAAATTTGTGGATTTTCACGTCTTTGACGTGAAAATCCACAAATTTGTTGCATAGGTATACGTCAAATTTTGCGTTTGCGTGTCCCTTAGGAGCCACCATACTTCTGGTTGCTTAGAATAGAAAAGTGACTGTCACGTACGAGACGCATGGACGCATGCAGTGCTTCGTTGCTGCAAAATGCACAAAGACGGTGGTCTGGTACTTCACCAGTAGGCCTAGTACTTCCAAAAATTATCTCCGTCATAAACTGTGTTGTTATCACTTATCAGCAGGCCTGTAGCCAGAGTTTGATGTTTTTTTTTTTTTTTTTTTTTTTTTTTTGGTGGGGGGGGGGGGGGGCACATACATGATTTGTAATCGATCGACGTCCTGGGGAGGGGTTTAAAAAAGTTCAACCGATCTTGGAAAATTTGCCCCCCCCCCCGTGGCTACGTGCCTTGTTATCAGGGGCGTCGATAGAAAATCAGTTGGGGGGGGGGGGGGGTGTAGAGGCCACCAATTACCGACAAAACTAGCCACCAATTACCGAAAAATATATTAATGTCCCAATATCAACAAACCCATGCAGGGCCAGGAACTAATTTGTTTTTCAGTTTCCCCTCTCCCGTGCGAAGCTCGGAAGCTATAACGTTTTATTTAATTATTAGAGAAAGAAGACGATTCGTACTGTTTACGACTCTCCTTGGCTGAATTCGGTGGGGGAGGGGGGGGGGGGGGGTTGGGATTGGCCTGTTTAATCATCCCCCCAATAATTCACCGTAACAAAAATTATTAAAAAAATGAAGAGACAAATTAATGAGAGTAGTTAATGGTTATTACTCGCAAGATGTCATATCTTGTCTTATCTTATTATGTCAGTTTCCTGTCTTTTGTGTCCCGTTTTGTAATTATTTTCTTTTGTATTTTGTGATTTTTTAGATACTTTAAAATGGTTTATGAAAATATGTTATTATACTATATCTATTTTACTGTTATTATTAAGACACTTTAAAATGAGTTATGAAAATAATGTCCATATTATATTTATTCTTGGGAACCTACAAAAACAAGCTTTGCTTTCCAGTAGGTTCCTGTTTCATTTCATAATTTTGCGTATCTGGTATCATAAGTATATCTGCATGGGTGCAGAAGGAGATAATGGAAGTTTGTTGTTTGGTAGTTGGAACGTAAGTTTTTATGTTATGTTTTTAAGAAACAGACAGTTTGTATGAGATCAGGAGTAAAAAAAATGCTGTCATTTTGAGAACCAAATTGTGCATCATTGGTATTATGTTTCATTGAATTGGTTACATAATACTTTCACAAGTTGATATCCCTCACCTTTGGATTTTGTTTGGTTATGTTTAAATTTCGTTTAAAAATAGACGATATCAGTATAGTAGGCCTACACTGCAGGCAAGAGTCAGAACTAACATTTAGTATGTTATTAATTTTATTACCACTCTTATATTCTCTGAAATGTTATCTTTATTGAGGGTGACTTGAAAAAGTTAATAACTTGGAAGGGAGGGGGTGCAACCTGCCACACGCTTCTACCTCTTGGTTGCTTTGATCCATTGCCGAAAATAGTTTGGCACCTATCATCCCCCCAACCACGGATACAAATCGACACACCTGCTCTCTATCTCTCTCTCTTCTCTTTCATCCCCGTTTCTTTTGTTTCCTTTTCCCCTTTTTGTTTCCTTTTCCCTTTTTCTTTCTTTTCTTTTTTTTCCTCTCCTTCCTCTTTTTCTTTTTTCTCTTTCTTTCTTCTCTTCTCTTTCCTTTCTTTTCCTTTTTTTATTTCCCTTTCCCTCTCATTTCCCTTTCCATATTTCCTCATTTTTCCCGACAGCAGCTCAATTTTAGCGCCATAATCCTGACAGTTGGGGGGGGAGATGTCGCACCCCCACGAACTTTTTTAGCGACGACCCTGGTTGCACCTCTCTCCTATAATTTTTTCTTTTCTCCTTTAACTCACAAAATTCTCTCGTTTCCCCCCTGTTTCCATCTCTTTTTTGTTCTTCTTGTGCTTTTTTTTCGGGGGGGGGGGGGCTACACGCCTGGCAGGAGGGACCCCATATTATGCACACTGCAAAATTTCGTGCCCCCTGCCCCTTTTCCGGTAAAAAAACACACCTTTTTTTTTATAATATCATCCCCCTTTCTTTCTTTTCCATTCTCATTATTCTCCTTTTCTCTCCTCAGTCTTTTCCCCCTTTCTTCCTTTTCCGCTTTTCCTCTCCTCTCTCTTCCCCTTTCTTTCTTTTCTTCTTCTTTCTCTTCCCTTTTCTTTCTTCCCCCCTCCCTTTTCTCCATTTTTCTTTCCCTCCTTCCCCCGTCCCCATTTTTTTTACCGGGAGGGGGGGGGGGGCATGTGCCCCTCCCGAATCCGCCACTGTCCATCGTTTTAGAGTTGCAAATATGAATTATAAAAGAGGATGCAGCTATATAATTTTTTTTTTTTTTTTTTGGGGGGGGGGGGGGGTGAAAACAATTGCCAGGGACAGGACTATATATACAGTTTTTCTCCCAAAGAAAATTTAATATTTTGTTAGACTGTTTACTTGACAGAGATTTTGGAAATGTACTTTGCATTGTCACATGCCAGATCGCTGCAGAAATTGGAAGGAACCTTCTTTCTCTCTTCCTTATTTTTTCTTTGCTTGTCGGAAGTTTTCCTTAGAGCCCTTCTGATCGAGGCTTTATATATATCCAACAAAATACTCCTGCACCATCCTTTGGTCATTTAGCCCCAATAGTTATACTTTAGCTCAATAAGCTTTGATTCACAAGCAGAAACTATATGAAACGCATATACCAGATGGATATGCATATATATACATATATCAACACTTTCTCTACACACTATATTTTGTGTGTTCCATAATATTGAAATTGATCATAAAAACATTGATTTAGTTCAAAATCATCTTCTAAATCTGTATGTTGTGACACGTTATCTCCCCATTTTAATTTTGTCTGTTACGCGACTTGATCAGAAAAAGGAATATCCCAAGGTTGCCTCTATATGACTTGAATATGAAAAGTTAATTAATTTAGCATTGAAATAAAAAATCTGGCCATGGGCAACAAAAAAAGGAAATATAAAGCTGAAACACAAAAATATGACAAGGATTAAGAAATGATTGTATGGACATTACTGATGTAGCTTTAATCAATCAAAATAGTACAATTTTAAAATTCTTTTCAATATATTTCATGTCTGAATACTAGTCTCACTAAAAACTGACACATGAGCAAATTCAAATTCACATTTGTATGTGGAAATATACAACGAAATCTAAATATTAAAAATAGTCACTTTCCATCTTGAGCCAAATTGTTCAATATTCATGTTTCTTTGTTTGATAACGATGACAACCTGACACAATAATAATTATCAACTTTGGATCGCATTAAGGAAATGAAATTTAATTTGTATTCTTTGTAGCATAAATAATTATTGTTGCAAACTGAACAAAATGAGCCTACCACGTCCTTCAGATTGTCAATATCATGTAACTAGATTATGAAGTTACAAGAATTGTGTTGGTCAAGGCTTTATGCTACGGTCACAAAGGTTTGTACGAACGATAATTTTGTACAAATCTCCCTGTTTTTCCATTGTCTTCCCGAATTTCCATTGTCTGAAAATCGTTTGTATGGCATTTGTGACTGAGGCTTAAGGTTTGAGAAAATGTTTCATTGTGTATGCATCCATGGACCAGGTGCATATATGTGTCTGGGGGTAGAGATTCAACAACAAAAATAGAAATTCATTTTTCTATTCCAGACCATACTGAAATATTAAAAAGTTAATGTACTTACTGAGAGAAAAAAGGCTTTAAATGGAACAATGGGGGAAAATGATTCTCTAAAATTATAGAGAAAATCTGGTACTTTCGGAATAAATCCATTTTAACCCTTTGAATTTAGCAAACACTTCAAACTGATATAGGGCTTACAGTACACAGCTAAATTATTCATAACCCTTGTAAATTTGATGTTTTTTTAATGTGGTATAAACTCAAGAATGAAAGGTGGCCTGGCCTTTGTTGAATCCTTTTAGATGTAAGCTTTTATATGTCACATGATCAGGAAATATAGAATGGGACAAATCAATGTTTCATATATACTTTAAAAATTGCAAAACTCTGCAAGGGTATGAATAATTTATATGTTAACTGCGAGGCATAAAGCCTTAAATACCCACGGAAATACACTACATACACAAACCCCTGTTTGTTAGATATATATATGTACAAATATAAATCAATCATCTGACATACACTAAAATCAACTTCATTTACAAGTCATTTATGGAATATTTATGAAATGAAATACAATAATTTTCATTAAATTTCATAATTACTGATCAAATTGCACACATCTACTTCAGCTTTCAACAAGTGGCATATTTTATCAAGGTGAAATACACAATTGATTTACAAGAATGACATAATAATTTCAGAATTTCAAGGTGATTTTTCATTCTCACACACTCAGAGATGTTTGATTCCCATCTCATGCACGACCAATTTCAAGGTAAATTTACAAAATTATATTTATTAACTTTTTCATAGAAAACATAAAATAATTTCTTTCAATTAAAAGAACTACATGACCGGTGATAGAATTTAAATATTCTCCATATAAATCGACCAAGCTATATTGAGCTCATGTGTTCACAAATAACATTGTGAAATAAAATGGTGAAACAGTGATTTCTGTTTATAATGATATAACTGGATTGCTTGGATAAGTAAACCACGAGAAAATGAATGAAAACTTGGGTAGAAATCACATCCATTGATAAAAACGCATTCATGAGAGATGATGAGACACATAGTCTGGGTAACACTTTAATTTTATCTTTTTGTTTGCTCAAGCTATTGTTTCTAAATACTCAGAGACAGACATGCATATTTTATACATATTTAGTCACAGCAATTGAGGTACATTAATTCTAACTTCAGACACTCTTCTACTGCACTGCAGATTAAAGAACGTTTCTAATGAAGTTGGATTCCTGATTTCCTATCCTGAGATCTAGAGAAACTACAGCAAATATATTTAATTTCCATAGAATCTATGAAAAATCTAGAGGAAAAGAAAACACATTCTAAGCTTAAATACACAAACAAAAATCTGTCTCATTCAAAGATTATATACCTTTTTTTAATACATTATATTAGAGCTGTGACAAGATTCCAAGTTCTGTGTTTAACCAAAACAGGCAAACTTTTACATTAGTATATGAATCTACAGGTAGAAAATTCAATGTTCATATATTTCATTCTAAGCATTCACAACAATACATAAAAGGGCAGGGAGTTTTTGCCTTAAAATAGAGCTGCTTGTATTTGGGAGGGAACTTAGAATGGGTCAAATATTCAGTAACATGGGTGGATGGAATGAGTTATTATTTCAGCCTGCACATATAAAGTAGGTTGCATATTTTAGAATTGCATACAGCAAAAGAATAGAAACAAAGAAAAATTAAAATACCTGTACATGGAGATATAAAGCAAGAAATGTACAGTATTTGTAATCATCAAGAGTTGTTAAGCTTTGGAATAGAAATATGCTTTCAAGGTTGCTGTTGCTGATCCAAGTTGTGGAAAGAAAGAAACATGGTACAGTTTATGCAATCATTCAACCAAAACATGCAACTCTAGATCACTGCCTACATATTAAATGTTGAATGTTAAACCCAGGTTCATCACCGAAAAGGGATACTAAGAAATTTTTCTGAGGCCTTTTCTCTGATGTAACCATTGTTAATAAATCAACACAGGTTTAAGTTCAGATGTTGAAAGTAGAGTAAAATTTGTCACTTTCTCAAATTCAAATTGAATAGACTTAAGCTTACGGTAATCCCATTACCAATTTCACAAATCTTTTGTAGAATATATGCCCTTGCCTGAGGCTTTCTTTCAGCACTTGTATTACTTTGTAACAAAATCAGATCTTCCAGTGAAGAAAAACATAGAACTGCATTTTTCTTCCATGTATAGGAGTAGTTAGGAGTATCTTTAGATCATCTATATTAAATCTGGGACCCATTTAACTGAGCCTTTTTTCAATGACAAAAATCAGTGACAAATCTGCTGATAGCCAATCAGAAGCAAGGATTTCACTAGCTTATAAATAACAAAAACTGTCATTTGTCACTGATGACAAGTTTTGTGAAATAGGGTCCTGGATGGCAGACAAGAGGGCATTCTGCTGGCCTTAGATATAATGGCCATTTAAGTTTAGTGAGATTTTTTTCTCTCAAGTCAGTTCTGTAGTCTGCTGTAAAAAAAATTTGGACCGTCTAATTGCGATCTTCAGTAGAAATCTACGGTTTGCCTTCTAAACAGCGATTGATTTGTTGGTACTTAATGGCTTGCTTGATCCTTGGTGAACGGTTAGTTTGTGATCATGCAGGAAATAGGCACTTTCTAGGACGGAATACATAGAAATACATATATGAAAGACTATTCAGTAGGTCAGGAGATCTGACAAACACTTCTGAAACAGTTCCATATAAAGTCATACTACCTACCCGGTAGTCATTTGGAAAAGATGTTCCTTGGGCTGAGAGACGATTAGACAGTTCTTTAAAGCCCCACTGCACTAGCTGACCATTGATCCCCCATGATCCTCTTTTTCTTATGTTAATTGAGAGCTTATTTGATGAGATAACCACCTGTCAGTGACCATGCAGGGAGGTCTAATCCCTCCTGGCTAAACTAGTGCAGTGGGAGTTTAATAGACAGTTCCAACAAGTCACATGACATTACTTGGTCTTTTTCAAAGGTGACCTGGGAGACAAACATTAGCTGACATTTTTAAGGCAGTTCCATCAAGTCACATAACCTATGTCATTTATGAAAGACTGGTTCATTGGCGTGGAGAGGAGCAGACACTTCTGAGGTGATCCCTTAAAGATATGGTAATTTTCGAAAGCCATGGGTAGGAAGACTAGCAGGCATTACTGAGATGGTCCTACTACATAATTTTACCTGGGCCCATTGCATAAAACTTACCATTGCTGTTAACTTTGCCATCGATGGCAACTACCATGGTAACAGGGCTCAACAGCCAATCAAAATCAAGGTTTCCATGGTAGTTACAATTGATGGCAAAGTTACCATCAATGGTAAGTTTTATGCAACAGCTAGGGCCCTGGTCGTTTCCAAAAGAGTGCTCCATGGGCTGGGAGGAGAGACAGTCAAATCAAGTCATACTACTTGGCCATTCCATGGGCTAGGAAAGTAGAGGATATTTCAGAGATAGTCCAACAAAGTCATATTTCTTTATCGTTTTCAATAGATGGGCTGGGAGACACTTCTGAGACAGTCCCATCAAGTCAAATTATTTTAGTAACTTGGTTTGAAAGACTGCTCTATGGGCAAGAGGACTAGCTGACATTTTTCTGAGATGGTCCCCTCAAGACACCGGTCCCTGAAGGCTGCTTCCTTTCTTGGGCTTGCATGATTTCTTGTGGACCATTAACCTGTCTGGAAGGAATGTACGACCGCAGATGTCACAAGGCACAAGGTTAGCTTGTGCGGCCTTATATGCTGCTTCATTCATGGCATCAAGATTATAACCCCCACTCTTGTTTCCTGGGATAGAGGAGAGAGATGGATAGAGGAGAGAGAGAGAGAGAGAGAGAGAAATGGCAATGGCATAGAAATTAGTTATTAATCTCTATCTTTGTTCCTACAAATGCAATTGCTTCTAATATTACAGAACTATAAATAAGAGAAAACATCAACCTTTTTTATAACAAATGTATGTCAATCATACCTAAAACATCAGAGATAGATTTCACCTACATGTATGGTATTGCAATGACTGGTAGCATAATGGGTGGGAGGTGAGGAGGCACTTATGATATGGCCAGTTATAGCTTTCTGAAACTGTGAGACCGGATTACTGAATTTCAAAATAGTTCGGTCATACAATGACAGAATTGGAGAAATAATTTGTTTGATTTCCTTGCCTAATTGCAAAGCTAAATAATAATTTGATTCTAAACTTTTTTTTTTTTATCCCACTGATCGAGACCAGCTCATTAGGGAGGCGCGATAGCTCAGATGAGCAGTAGTCTCGTTATCCGGTGACCCGGGTTCAAAATCAAGTCGATGCGCTAGTGCCCTTTGGTAAGGTATTAATCCTCATTACCAGGTCCCTCGGAGAGGACCTACAGCCTTCGGTCCTCTGGTTGCTTACTAACAAGCATTTATGCTTTCTTAGCAGTCAGGTAAAATAATTACCACCACATTATTCAACAGGACAACATACAGCAATTGCTTCAGATGCTCAGAGACATTCAGTACTAACCTGTGGTGGGGACCACTGTTACAACAGGCTTGACTGGTTCAGGCCTGCGTAGCTTCTTGGGTAAGTTATCATTCTCGATGTGCCACTTCTTGAGGCACTGGGGTTCGTGGATGGATATCGACTTGCTTCCAAACTCCCGCCCGCAGAGGTAGCAGACCACGGTAATGGGCCGTCGAGGGACAGGGGTCTTTGGAGTCTGGAGACAAGACAGTGGAAAAAAGTTGGGATTCATAAGGAACAGGTTTGCAGTCCTGACTCTACCAGAAAATCAACAACTACATTTGTAAATCTGTATGGGCCTTATGACTGTCAAAGGATTTAAATGTTATACTGTATAATGACTATGCATAATAAGAGGTTTGAAATTCATAATGATTTTGACTCTGATAATGATTACAGGTAAGTGCTGATACAGTGTGTTAGTTACATAGTACTACAACCTGATCTTCAATGGCAGAGGATCCAAATAAATGGATGAGATGATAACAAACAAATCATGTAGTTTTTTAAACATATTATTTTACACATTCTAAAAGAGACTTCATACACTCATAATTTTCTTTAATGACAGAGGGCAAAATAAAACAAATTTTCTGTAGATGATTTAATTATTAGGCCTACTCATAGATTTTTGTAATAGAATAAATTCACTGAATTATTTTTAAATTTTGCTGAAAGTAGTGGAGGAGAAATAACTTACTCTTGACTTTGAACTATTCATCTGGTTCTCTTTGCCGAGACTCAATGTGGCTGTTTTTGGTCTCAGCACAGTCCCCGTTTTCGGTCTGCATATCGACTGATGTTTCTCTATTCTATCAGGATTGAAGGTCCTGCCACATTTCTTACAAGCCACAAGGTTTGAATTGGCTGCATCCATGGCAGCCTCATTCGCGGATTTTCCTCCAGAGGCATCTGGTTTCCTAGGCAACCGCTGACGGTGCTCCTTGGGTAGCTTGCTATTCTGTATTTTCCACTTCTGTAAGCACTGAGGTTCATGGATTGGCAAGGACTTGCTGCCAAATTCTCGGCCACATATATAACAGACGAGTGTCCTTGGCTTTGAGGGAGGAGATGGTTGAAAGCTTTGAGGACCGCTCTTAGATTTTGAAGAGCTGAGTTGTTGGTTACCCTCTGAGGGTGTCTTGCCTCGTGAAGGTGTGGTGCCAGACTTCACGCTGCATATGGATTCATGTTTCTCAATCCTGTCCAAAGCAAAGGTTCTCCCGCACCGTGAGCAAGGAGCAAGCTGGGAACTTGCACTCTGGGATGCTACGGCATTATTGTAGGCTTCCGCACCACCACCCAAGGACTGTCCTTGACCAAGGGCCTGGGGTTTCTTGGGAGGGGGTCTCCGCAAATGTTTTGGGAGCTGACTGTTTTGCATTTTCCACTTTTGCATGCATTGTGGTTCATGGATGGAGATTGACTTGCTTCCAAATTCTCTTCCGCAGATAAAGCAGACAACAGTTTGAGGCTTCTGAGGTGGTGATGCCTGTGACATAGTTCTATGTTTTGGTGGTGGTGTTGGCTGGAAACCAGGTCCCCCTTGGGTGTTGCTCTGTTGCCTTCCAACCGGGGTTTTCACGGGCGTAACGGTTACATGCTTCCTCTGTTGGAGGGTAACAGAGCTGGGCCGGGAAAGGGTAGCTGTTCCAGGCCTATCCCCTCTAGAAGGTGGTCTAGGTGTCTGGGTCTCTGGACCTGACCATGATCTAGCCACACTACCAGCACTTGCCAATCTTCTCTTGCTTATTGCATTGCCACCCTTGGCCTTGCAGCTCTTCAGGTGGATTGGCAACCTGTCTGGCAGGAAAGTACGGCCACAGTTTGGACATGGTAGCAGTTGGGCTTGTGATGACTTCAAGGCAGCTTGGTTAAACCGCTCTATATCTTGGGATGATGTGCCATTGACGGCGGGTAATAAATCAGGTTTCCTAGGAGGAGGACGACGTTGATGCTTAGGGAGGCTGCTGTTCTCGGCCTTCCATTTTTTCAGGCATTGCGGCTCGTGTATTCCGATGGACTTGGATCCGAAGTCCCTCCCGCAAATGTAGCAGACAACTGCTACTGGGCGAAGTGCCCCAGGCATCACAGTGTCATCCGGCAAACGTCTCGTTCTGACATCTTAAAATCATGCAGAAGAGTACAATCTGCGAGCAGGAAAATGTAAGTAAATGCCTTGATGGTTCAACCTAAAGACAGTAAAGAGGATGGATAAATAATAAAAAAATTAATTAGCCATATCAGTTGCACCCAATCATCATCTAAGATTAAGAATGAAGTCGGTCATAAACAATGTAACCTACATGAACATACATGTACATTTAAAAGGGAAATCCATGATCCACCTTGACAGAAACTTAAAGCAAAAAATGTGAGAAATTTTCCAGTGAAAGAAATCATTTGACTAATTCTAAAGTTAAAAAAATTACCACACAAATTCTTAGATGTCATTTATCTGATGATTTACTTCTGTAACAGGCATGTCTCAATTGGTTTTGGAATGATAGTGAGTAAACAATCTCTTGCTCTGATTGCTGATCAATCTGTCAGAGCTAGGACCTGAATATGTAGTGATACGCTGATTTGGGCAACACATTGACCTAAAGGGGGCGCTAGAGCCATAGAGAAGTCGGATTGGGTTGATTAATTGTACGGTTATTAGTTTGACTTGGTATACATGAAGTTGAATAGCATTTATTATGTTTCCAATAGTGTGTCGGGAACGGGTAAACAACCCCTGGTCTTGAATTCCTGCATTGGATTACAGTGTTCATTTCGATAAGCACGTTGGAAATGAATTCCTGCATTAAAATGTACAGGTGTTCATTTTCGATAAATACGTTAAGACAATAGACTATTTTTCAGGGGACCTGACATTCTCGCGAAGAGATAGACTCCTCCCATTTTTGTCGGTGACTAGTTCAAGTCACTCTCATCTATTATTCTATTACTATGCTTTGTCATCGGTTATAATTAATTAAATGTATAACTCCTCACTTAACAGGGAAAAAATTAATATTTGTTTTTCGGGGGCTACATTTCAAGCTTGCCTGCCTGAAAATAACATACTAAAATTTGTTTTGCATTGAACTCTATGTAAATTTATGAGGGCTCTTTTCTGATTTTCGGGGGCTCTTTTGGGCATTTCGGGGGCTATTTCGCCCCGAGCCCCCGTGTATTTTTTTCACTGTCACTTAATTGGTCGGATGACCTAAGGGTAATTTTATATATCCTATCTTGTAGTTGGTTGTCTTCGTAAGGGTCCTCCTGGTTGGCTGGTAATATCATGTGATATCTAAGCCTTAATTGTCGGGTGCCGGAGTATTATGTGCGGGATTTTGTAGTTCAGTTTATTTCAGTTTTATTTCATTCCGTTATCATGTTTAGGATGTGCTGCTAGTTTGTCTATAGGGCCGCCCAGCCTCTGAGAGAAGCAGCTATTTTAAAATGTTCTAAAAAAATTAATCTTTGTTTGTAACTACTACTGGAGCTTCGGCTGATTTTATATAAAGTGGACTTCAATTGTATATCCGAGCTTTTTTCGTTTTCATTTTGTTTCTGAACTTGTCGTCACCGACCCATTACGGGCCCATTACAAATATATAAAGTAATAACTTGTAATTGTATTTTGTAAAATATTTTAATTTTATTTAATGTCCCAAAAGCTAAATAAAAAAGAAAGTTCTCACTCACTGTAGCCTAGCTGGCCTAGCCCTAGAGGGCCGTCTATGCATGTTCGCCTCAGGCTCAGCTCAAATGCATTCACACTTAAATGTTATATTATTTAAGAAAAGAAAATTGGATAATAGTTGACTGATTGACATGCATATAATTATGACGCTGAAAGCAGAACGGCTGCTTGTAAAAACATACACTCAAGCGCACTGCACTGTCACTGACTTGACTCAGCTAGCTCAGCTGCTCAGCTCAGTCAAGCCTGCAGTTGAAATGAAACTGAAAGTCTCCGTCTTCTCGACGAGTCGCGTAACTCAACTCACACACGAAAATTCAATAAATAATCGTAATTTTACTGTACAAACTCACACACAAAATTTAACAATAAATATAACTGAATAAACTCACCATTATGTTACATTCTGACCAACAAGACTGTAAAACTTGATGTCCAGCTCCAGCGCCAATGTTTTCATCAGCGGAAATTCGCCATAGAAACTGTACACAAATAAACTTCCATCGATGTCAAATTATAGCGCCAGCTCAAGTCCACTGAAATCAAGATGGCAGCCCCCAGTGAACCACATGTGAAGAGACCCGGCATAGGCGTTGGAGTTTTTGTAACAAGCGATGCACATCCAAATTGTGTTGTACTCGGGAAGCGTAAAGGATCAACTGGCAGTGGGACATTCGCCCTTCCTGGTGGCCATCTAGAATTCGGGTAAATGATACTGCTTCAAAGCCAAGGCTGCCATGTCCATGAGCTTGGCCGCCCTGACGCTCCCTGCCCCTGGGCTGCGGGGGGCGCTGGCCGAGCCTAGCCTAGGCCTACGCTGTGGGTTGGGCTCGCTCTGCTCTTTGATGTGGGCGTTGCATGCTCGTCTGAATATTTTGAATAATGTTCATTTCCTACCATTCTTACCAAACATTTACTAACTCACAATAAAATTAGGGAACAACTTTAGAATATCGAAAATAATATCGCTAGTGATATTCGTTTGTCTCGCAATGTGGTCAATAAGGAATCTAATAGATTCCTTATTCATATTATGACCACATTGCGAGACAAACAAATATCACTAGCGATATTATTTTCGATACTAATAGTATCGAAAATAATATAGTATTACTATATCCGCAATGAGTAATATATTTAACATTAACTTTAGAATACCCCACCACTAAAATTGACAAAACGTTTGTAGGGTACCAAAAACTTCACCAATGAAGCTAAATCTCGCGTCTCAAGACTTATGGTTTTTAAGTAAAACTAAACCTAATCCTAATCCTAATCCTAACCCTAACCCTAGGTCTTTGACGTGTATGTACATTACCTATTGGTGGGGTATTCTAAATTGAGAACTGGCCAAATATTGTCACAGCTACATGTAGATCTAGTAATAGTATTCACAGACATGTCTCAGGATTATTAGTAAGGTGTAATATTCCCAACTTATGAATTAAACCATGTCTCTCTCCTAGGCCCTAGCTAGCTAGCTAGACCATGCCCATGAAGGCATGATAAAACACAATTTGTCTAATATTTGAGGCTTCACCTTTGTTGTTGCTGGTGTAGGTGTTAACAAAAAAATATATATTTTCTTGTTTGTACAGTTTGGGGTAAAACTCAAGATGGGTTTGTGATTGATGCCATAGACCTATATGGATTGTCCTGTCTCAAGACAAATAATTAAAGTGCCATAAATAATAAAGGATTTTTGTTCTTAACTGAAAGTTCTATTACTTATCGAGTTATTGGGCAAGACTCAAACCAAGTATAAATACATAAGGTAGTTCACTTGAAATTTGGTGGCAGATATATATATGTAAAGGCTGGAGGATGCACAAAGTCCTTTAAAAAGAAAAAAAACTACAAACATTAAAGAGATTGAAATTTCAGAGGAATCAAGTGATTCCTTTGTTCTCAATTAGTGTTAGAATTAAAATGAATATCTGACAAGCAAGTAAGCAAAATATTAGGGATATGCAAAACGAAGGGACAGGAATTTTGGAGTGGGAGAGTAACGTCTCTTTTTTTCAAATATTATTTTTTATCAAGTATCTTACTTCTCTGTAAATTTTTTTTTTTTCCTTCAGAGAAGAATGGCTGGATTGTGCCAAGAGAGAAACGGAAGAAGAAACAGGGCTGCGTCTCAAGAACGTTGTCTTCTCGACTGTCGTCAACGCGGTGTGCATAGAGAAAGACTACCATTACGTCACAATCTTTATGAAGGGCGAGGTGGATGCAGATTTTAAGAAGGATCCAGAAAATATGGAGCCTCATAAATGTGAAGGTTTGTAGATCCATAGCCTCCATTACCAAAGACGTATCTATTGGAACTGCAGAAGAATTTCTGTTAATTTACCGATATGAAAAGGGAAATCATCACCAGCTTGATTCGGTGACACAGATTTTCTTTTCAGGAATTATTTCAATCATTGTAAAGAAAAAATTTGGTTTGTATCCAGTAAAGATCATGTGCTCCTTCTTGTAATTCAAAACAAATCTTGAAACCAGCAGGATTTGGAAGGTGTCCGGATATCGTTAACACGCCCAATGTATTTTCACAGTGCCAATATAGCTCAATATAGCACAATCTGGCGCTGCTCAGTGGCTGTCGGGCTCACGATCAATTGGGCAAAAAGAATTTCCATTTTCGGTTTAACTTAATAAAATTTGGAGTGGACTTTAAAAGATTATTAAAAAGATTCTGATTATTATTATTAAAGATTAATGGGTACTTTTAAATTTCACAGTATTTAAAAATTATGATACTTTTATCAAATAATATAAAGCATCTTTTGACCTCCCTAAATTTCAATACGTTAATTTCTTTTAAATTTGCTCATCTAAATCATAAAACACTATCAAACAGATAAATTCTTTGATGAATCTCATCTATTTTACTCTCAGGTTGGGAATGGAGAGACTGGAACAACTTCCCTCCTGAAGAAGAACTCTTTTGGGCTCTAAAGGTTGCTAGGGAAGAAGGACACAATCCATTCTCATAAAGGAGACAAGCTGGCATAACAAGAAAAGAGCATTCCATGATGTGCGCCACGGTCATGTGTGTGTAAACGCTCCAGGATCTGACATTTCGAAAAATTGAAATTTTAGTAATTTTTGTGTATCGGAACAAATTGTCCGGCACTACACAGAGGCATTACCGAGTCAGCCAATTTGAAGAGCCCTACCAATAGTGATTACAACTTTCAAAAACGCTCATCTTTCTCATTTTGTTCCATTCCACTCAAACTTTCAACAGTCTACTTTCCTCTAAAATAGTTTTCCATCAAGGTTGGATTTCCTTTTAATATTTTGAGAAAAAATGCAGTGCAGTTTCTCCTGACATAAAAGAAGTAAACCTCATTAGATTGAGAGTTAATTATCTCTCGAGGAACTGTAGAGCATGATATCCAGTGTCAATTTTTTACATTTATGAAGAGTAAAAAATATACAGGTATTTGTTTGTTCTGACCTCAACACTGCTCTTTGCAATTTTGCATATTTCCAATAAAAATTGATCACTTTCTTATTGCTTTCCAATGGATCACCTTGCATGGCAGGAGTTTGAGAAATGCATAGAGGAATGAAGGTTCTACAGTATATAGGTATGTCAAAGGTCATTGGTCATTTGCTGTCCCATACGTCACCAGTAATAACAACATTTAAAAAACATTGGATATTTGAAATAAAATTGACCACTTTTTTGTTGTTAGCTTATCACTTTGCACAGCAACAAGTTTGAAATAGGCATAGATTGAATGTTCAATTTGTATAAATGTCTGAGATTGAAGAAATCTTGGGAAATCTACATGGAAAAGTGAGGGGGAAAATGAAATATATGGGTACATGTCAAAGGTCATTTGCTGTCTTATATATCAAAAATAATAAGAAAATTAACAAAAAATTACATTGCAATTCTATTAAATTAGGCTGTCAACTTTTTAGGTGTACTAAAACTTTAAAATTATGTTGGTTCATTCATGGGACAAAATATATCATGGACTTACCCACAGCCCACATACATGTTCATGACTTCATGTATCAAGTTTTTTATTGTGAAATGTCTTCAATGTGTTTTGAAATCTGAAATTTGATATGTAAATAAATTATTTTTAACAAAAGATTTTAGTAGTATATGTCCTTTAATTATTTACCATGCATCATATTTCCCACGGCTGGGGATGAACAGGTAACCACATAGGTTGTGAAAATATTGAAGGGGGGGGGGCGGGTGTTGTCACTGACACCGACTGCCTCCTTCTAAATGGATGTTGACATATCCCAGATTTGTTATGAATTTATGATTTATTAGATATATTTTTTGTAAATGAAGTCAAGAATCTTGTATTTTTTTAAAACTCATTTATTGGAACATGCAATCTTTCTTGTCAGGAGGGGGGAGGGGGGGGGGGGGGATCGATCCACAAGTTTTCCCAGTGTGTTCCGTGATCTTAGAATGTACAAAATACATGAACCATAATTTATGGTAACCTTTTGACAATGGTGCCCAAGACATCTCGGGTCCCTCCCCTGTTCATCTTGTTTAAACAAAGATTGTACACAGAACTTTGCTGTCTTGAGGGACTATGTGATTTTGTGTGTCACCCCCGCCCACTTCCCGTTCAACAACTCTGGATACACCGGTTCTCTAATTTTACATGCAGAAAAATATACTTACTTATTTATACATACATGTTTACATACTTCTTGTTCTAATCTCGCAAAGTGTTTTGCAATATTAATATCAGTCTTGCAATATCAATAATAATAATAATATTATTGCTTATATAGCGCTTAATACGTCAGGAATGTCCGAGTTTCTAAGCGCTTTACATTATTACCCCCGGTCATCGGATTCTGGCTTGCCCGCACTCAATGTATGCACTTTCTCCACTCCCTGGGGAGCATTCCAACAAGAGCTACTAGGCTCAAATTGCTAAGCATACCACATTGGCTTTCGCATCCTACCGGGTACCCATTTAACACCTGGGTGGAGAGTGGCAAATGAAGATCAATGTCTTGCCAAAGGACATTAGTGCCGCGGCGGGACTCGAACCGGGGACCTTGTGATCGTCAGTCCGGTGACGTATCCACTCAACCACAACACCTCTACTCTAATACTTACAAACAACAATAATGAACCAAGTTTTAGGTACATTCAAACGTAAAAATACTAATTTATTCCCTATATCATCATAGCTATCTATTTTGTGTACATTAATACATGTAGTTTATATTCTTCAAGAGCAGACTACATGCACACACAAAGTTCACTCGAACCATCACTGCTGCTGCTCATAACAATAATACATGTCCATCCCGACTTCACATTTCTTGTTTGCCAAGCTCTCCTCACAGACCATTAAGGAATATCAGATGGGACATTATTTCTTCCACAGTATACAGCACTGCGAGGAAGCAATAGCTTGATGGAGGGGACGATAGATTGCTAGTACACACCGCGTTCTTCTCTGCAAGAAATATATTATCCTGTGTCCAAATTAAGAGAACTGGCCTTACAGCATCCCAAGAGAAAGGGTTTGAGTGGACCAAAGTTATATTTTGCAGGTTGAAAATAAATGTAGACTGCAACACATTTATTAACCTTATCAGAAATCAACATACCATTATCCAGAATTTACCCTCAATATTTATGTTCCTAAAGTCCCCAATGCTGAAGCTCCCCAAGCTTGATCGATAGGAGCACCATGTATGTTGCATCGGCGAGAACTAGAAGTATGGTACACAAATGAACAACTAACCAGACATATTCAACATCAACCATCTTGTTCATAATCCACATGATACACTTCTTGCCAAGTCTTTGTCTATTACTGGCTTTCGGATGTCCATCTCGGTGGCATATTGTCAAAAGAGTTTCTCAACTTGTTCCTTCCGCTTCTGCTGCGGCTGCCTGTTCTTTCGTAGCAGTTTTGTGCCTGGCTCTCCTTGCTATCACGTAGGTCCTCGGATGTATTGGAAGCAAGCCTGATAGTCCTGCGGTAGAGTGAGGGGGAAAAACAAATAATTATCATAAAAGGGATCCGAAAACTTTATCTTAGGTCCTTAAAAAAAAATCCTTGATTTAGCTCATGCTGCAATGATAATTATAAAGCTTTAGGTCAGTCAGGAACCCCGTGAGTTTTACAAGCCGATCGGCTGTCTGATAATCAAGATATTTATGATTGAAAATCGAAATCAAATTTTGCATTTGCCAAACGGTTTTCATAACACTATAGTCTATTGGGGAAAACGAGCATGGTAAAACCTGTCACTCAAAGGTTTTTACTTTTTTGAGGCACTTCTTGATCACTTGAAGCGCAATTTTTTTAGGGCTTCAATATAACACCATATCACAGACACTGATAACACGTAGGGACGTGCATCTCAGATTTAACATTGTTAACGATCCCTTTAATACATGCATGTTATACAGAGAATTTTGTTGTTGTTCCGGCAGCACAGGAAAAGATGATAACATTTTCCCACTTGGTGCAACTGTGCAATAACATTTGAACAAGTGGATGTGTAATAAATGAAAATATATGAGTTATCTGTATTTCTACAAATCCTTAAATACCAATCAACAGTTATTCTGTTAATCAGAGAAATCATAACTTTGAACGATACTTATCTATTTGAAAGTGTCCATTAAATTATGACAGTACCGGTATATATAACCCTAAAAATAAATGGAACTTTGGATTTCTTCTCGGGCGGAAATGTTTCTCTTTAGATGGACACAATTGAACAAAAAAAAGTGGTAAACTAAATACAAGAAATTAGAAAGAAAGGGTACTGACAAACTTGTAAGGAGCTATTCAATTATGACATCACAGATACAAAAGGTGTTGAAACAAAGAATCCTACCTAAGAGATGTGATACTGGTGTTGTGGGATGTGCTCCTATCGCCAGCCAGTACTTGATTCTTTCCACATTGAGACTAACCAGCTTCTCATTGTGGTTGTTTGGCATGGGATCAAACGTTCCCAACTGCTCCAAGGCTCTCCCACTGTTTCTGGCAAACTTGTTGTGAATCGCTACAAGATGAAAGAAAGGCCTGTTCGTACAGCCATGCCGGGCTAGTCTCAACATTACTGGCATGATGTCTTGATGCACAGGAGCTTTGAAGGCGATATTGTGACTTCCAGCTGCTTCTTTCCTGCAAGGGGGAGAAAATAATGTGAGGATCATCAGACTTTGCATTTCAGAATTCAGACACAGACACATAAATCTACTGTAAAAGCACAAATTAATAACTCAAGGAGTCAAACTTCCAACGTAATATGTTTTCAAATAAATAACTTGGTAATTCTTCATTCTGCCCAAATTAAGTCAAACTTCCAAATCCAAAACATCCTAAAAAAATCAAAAAATGCACTCACATTTTTTTATTCTATATCACGATACCTCCACATGATGTAGCATTATGTAGAAGATGTGTGGGGGAGGGGGGGGGGGGATAGTGCCAAATTTAGAGAAGGACAGGATTACTTTTGCTTTCAATCCACAACCTTTACGTACATGCCTATAGTTGTTCTCGGTAATGTCAACAAAATAAAGACTAGCTTTCAACCCTATTTGGTTGTTGAAGTGGCAAAAACGTGAAGGTGACGCCCCCAACCCCATCACCCCCTTTTGCGGCTACATTCCTTGCAAAAACTGACTTGCCATGGAAGTGAATCGATGAATTCGTTTTCAAGATCATTTCAGAAAGTTTTGTCTTTGAAGTTGGACTATATTATTGAATGCATAATACTGCATAATTTAGAACACATAGAAAAAAGAAAAAAAAACAACATTTTGAAGTCTTGAACAAATGATCAAACAGGAAACCACATTTGCGTCACATGTAGGCCTACCCTAAAATTGTAATGATGAAGATTACGATGTCGGCAATGATGATAATTCTAATGATGATAATGCTAGATGACCAATATTGTGCCTAAAAATATACGCTAATTTATTTTGTAATCAAGATTAAGAAATGTCGAGAATATAGTTTGCAGTTTAAAACTAAAATGAAGTGCTAGATCTATTACTTTCTTTTCCAAAGAGTTCACTTTAATAGTTATAGTGGCTATTGTTTTCCCAGATCAGAAAGAGGTGAATAACAGTAAACTGGCATTATTAGTAGGCCTAGATCTACAGAGGCAAAAGAAGAAATAAAGAAAGAAATATCAACTATCAAAAGAACATGTAGATCGATTTCTACTGGGAAGCAATTTTATTTGGCCTAACGTGTACCCGAGATGTTTCCCTTTTCTATACTTTTGATGCGCGCCCAGCATAGGCTAGCCTAGGGCGGAATTAGGGCAGGTCTAGGCGGAAATAGGCAAGGGAAATGCTTCACGCAGACGGCGCACTGCGGACAAACGCTTACGATTTCAGGCTTAAGAATGGCATGGTTGGATTTGCTATAATTTCGGCTACAAATTGATATACATTTGCGCCTGTATAATTCATTTTCAGAGAAGTTTGCTGAGAAAAACTGCCTATCGGGCGGATACCGGGCCGGGCAGGGTACGGTACCAAACACGAAATCAAACACGAGGGACTGAAATTTAAAAAACGTCTGTGTCTATCATTATCATGTCCATGCGCCTGGTATATCCAAATTAACTCAACCCTTGGACTTTTCATCATGCAAACATACACATAAAATTGTTACTTCTGGTTAAAGATATATTAATGTACCAACACATCAACAAAATACATTTTACTTACGAAATACGTCGTGGTCGCGAGCGATTTTTATTTTCAGTCCCACCTTTGTTATAATGACTTTACCAATAGATGGCGCTCTTTACCTCAGTTTTCGGAGGTCGAGGGAAGACTGCCACAACAGAATCAGATTCAAGGTGCGATTATCTTTGTTTATATTGGACTGGTATAAAATTAATAGTATTTATTTTCAAAAAATGAAAAACCTAATAGAAACTCCAGTTTATCTAATTAGGTATTTCTGGAAGAAATAAAACTTGTTCACAAAAAACAGAAGAGAGAGAGAAAACAAAAAACAGCTGGCATATTCTGCTTTATCATGATCAAAACTTTCCAGTGAATATCAATCCTCCTCTAGTCATGTTCTCTTTGCATGTATATGCCTAGGAATAGTTTGTCCCATGTAATGTTGACTCCTTTATGCAAGCTTTTTATGCAAGAGTCACAGAACATATATATTTTATCATGTTGTTACAAAAAATGAATTTTGAGAGCAGGAATATTTCTGCATCTATAACCAATTTAGTGTTTATACATAGAGGTGCATTGCATGAATGATGAAGTCTTTCTCTTCTTTTAATGAAAAAAAAAAAACATTCTCAACACCAACTGTGCATTGCATGGTAATAAAAATGCAAGCACATGTATCATTTGAATTAAAGAAAAGAAAAAGAAAGAAAAAATATACAGAAACAGGCTGTACTGTCAGATTCATCTCATATTTGTAGATGACTATCCCATGATAGTGTGATAATTATAAACAAAATAAGAGAGAGATAGAGAAAGAAAGAAAAAGATAGAGAGCAAAAAAGGAGAAAGATAAAGGGATTAACAAAACCAAAAACATCCATTGTTATCCAAAATCAAATAAAAAGCACTTCACTGAACAAGGACAAAAACGGACAGAATAATAATAAGAATAAATGACACTCATAAACACAAAACAAACGTTTCTTCTTCAATTCTTTATGTAGAAAAATGCCTGTTCTATTTCAGTATCAGGCTAATTTACATTCAGTATGTGCACTTCAGGATTTATACAAAGAACAATAATTTGAAACGAGACGTGGTAAACTCAGCGAATCCATTTGCTTGCTTTACAACACACACGTTAAAAATAAACAAGACTTGCAAGATTTCATGATTCAAACCTCATGCAATAGAGGCCTGGAGGTGCTTCATAAAGCTGTGCGTAAAGTTACGCATGACTTTACAAATGACTCAAGTATGAAGAGCTAAATAGGATTCTCAAATCCTTTGAATTGCATAAGCTAAAGTTGAAATATGCAGATGCAGATTAACCTTATCATTTATTAACATAACATTTTAATGCAAAGTGTATTTTTGGCTACAATTTAATTTAGATTTTGGGAAATACAGTCACACTTTGTTAAAATGTCAGGAAAAACTTACGGTATCCCATTTGGCTCTTCAATCTTCATATTCAAATCATTTGTAAAATTATTTGTAACTTTACGCACAGCTTTATGAAACGCCTCCCTGGATTCATGACACATAATAATCTTCTCTGGTATATAACATTTTAAAAGGAGTCGTCCTTTCATCATAAAAGATTTGTCCAAGATTCAACGTGATTTAGTTGAGCTGTACTCTATTTTTCCCCTTCATTTACTTGAAAACACTATTTTGGGTCGGTTGTCATTTATTATCCTTACATCATGAACATAAATCTTCACAAAGCAAAATTTTCTTCAAAGAATGATGAAATCATGAGCTTCATGTATGTCACCTATTTTCATTACCCTCCTGATCATTTAACAATCTGTTATTTTCTCTCCACTAAATCTGAAACAGAATGTTCAAAACTGTTGACAGACACAGGGGTTTTATGCAATGATTTGAACAACGTAACTTGGCTCACACACAAGTATTACACAAGTCATTAAAAACTTGTTTATGCAGTTCTAAAATTTGCAATTAAATTTCTGCTTTGAAAATAAGCAATATTGTCATTATTAAGCAATATTATGTGTTTAATGGTACCATGAGAGTTAGAATGCATCCTGTACTAATTACTGAATGATTATTAAAATAATACAATGTCAATTACTTTCCGGTTATCAAGAGTGAAATATTCATAGTGCATCGTTTCAGTTTGAAACATTAACTTTGTAGTTTATCTAATGCAATACTATTAGTTAAATGTGGGTCTTCGGATATTTTCCCTTCTAAGATGTTGTCCCTGAGCATGTTGCCCATCTCCAGATAATTCTACCAATGTACCTTTGCTCATTCACTGTATCTAATACTTCTTCATTGGTGACCCTGTCCCTCCAACTAATTCCTTACATTCTTTCATTGGTAGTAAAACATTCCTTGAATGCTTAAGCACCTTTTCATGGTAGCTCGGTTTAATAAAGCCGGAGTAATGATATGATTGCAGGGCCCTCAGGGAGAACAGTATGAATACTGATGAGGCTACCCTGGGTAAACAAGACATATTATTAATATTATTATCATTATTATCAACCTTTCCTCCACCCTCCAGATTTTCCAAGTTTCAGAGCCATACAATGCTACACCCCACACCAGACAAATCTCTTCTTAAGAATACATTGTATTGTATTTTAAATTTGAACACCGGTAAGAAAAGATTAAACCCGATTCCAATGAAGAAACCCAATAGACCCAAGAATGAGAGTATTTAACAGAATATCAGACCATGAAATGTATGTGCACAAGAAGCAAGCTTCTTTTGGTACAAAGAGCCTATTTTTCTTTTCTAGAGAGATGTATTGGTACTTTTGAATACTCTCTTATTCTGAACACATACCTAATGTATTAAAACCCCACATGATAGCTGCAATAGGTATCATTCTTTATTGTTGACTGAACATGAGAATTTGAAATACTTGTGAAATATATTGGCAATAATGAGAACAATTCTGTGAAGGCATGATGGAAAAATCTATTTATAAATCGTAGCAAACTATTTGAAGCCAGTCCAGTGATTCCTTCATTCTCGATACGTCTTTAGGTCCTTTGGGGCTGATCCCGACAGTTATCTGAAGTGCAGCTGTTCCTCGTCATGCTGTGATTGAAACATTTGACGACAGGATTCTCTGAGATTGCATGCATCTTTCTGCGTTGTGTTGACTGATGATGTGCACCATCTTCACACTTGTCCAGGGCTAACAGCTAATCACAACTGGGTCCCCCCTCTCCTGCTCTGCTCTTTTAGATTGTACCACGGTACTAGAAACTTGGGACCATATCACGATGTAATATTCAATCCTGCATTTTCTGAATGCTGTAAAGGGGTGGGGAATCTTCAAAATCAACCAAACGCAACAGCTAATCTGTGAATTTTATTGCATTTAGTGGTCAGATTAAGAAGTAGGGCTTTCAAAATGAAATTAGGCAAGTATTTGTCCCGTGAAAATCTCCATGTTCATGGGAAACATAAGGTCGTAGCAAATAAAACAGTAGCTTCAAAAGCAAATTTTCGATGGTGCAGGAACAGGTAGAAGACGACACATCTTACATTTCAGATGCAATAGGACGCTCGTGAAGCCAAGTTGACGGACAAACAGCATCTCAGGTTGGAAGGGAACATCTTGCGAAGACAAACACACACACATATATTTGTTCCAAGACAAGTTTTTTTTAAAAGAACAAAGCTAAGGAGTCCATTTTCTCGCTCCCGGACTCAATGCTCGTTGTGAATGTTATTCATCCTAGATGGAATGTTCTGATTGCTTCTATAGCAACATGCTACAATTTCAGTCACTATCGGAATTCGCTGCCGCTGTTTTTTTCCTCTTTTTGGCTGGTTTCGACTTGAATTTGACCTCCTCATCCTTTAGAAGATAAAGAACAAAAGAAAGAAAAATGTTTATTCCATTTTCATATCCATTTAAAATAACCCGTTATTATAGATATTCAATATATCTCTTATACATCCACTGAAACAAACTGTATTGGAAATGCCAGTGTGGTTAAAAAATGAAATACAATAAGAAATGAATTTTAATTAAAAAAATTCTCACCAAAGATTGAAGATGGACCATACATCACTTTACAGACTTCATATTTCTAAAAATGTGTAAAACCTCCTGTCATACCGCATTTTAAAAGATCATTTCCATAAAACCAAATTTCAAATACCAAGAAACAAACTTATTAAGTTTTAAATCAGTCTGATGACCATTCTGACCAATGCTGAAATGCTACATAGAATCGGCTTCCCACATTTATCAAAAGCAACATTGAGAACACTGTCAATATTTGTCTGTTGAGAGCCAGAAGGGCATTAACTTTTGACAGACTCATCGCCCTTTTGACTCTAATCGCATGGATTCATCTGTAAGCTTAATCCTACCTCTGAAGAAGACGAGTTTGATAGTAATCCATCTGTCTGTATTGATAATGTGTTCTCAAGCTATTTTGCATACATAATGAGCCCCATGACCTTTGAACTCATGACCCCCAAATCTAATCAGTTCATTGGCTCATCTGTAAGCTTCATCCTACCTCTGAAGAAGACGACGTATCATCGTTGACAGGTTGGCTCTTCCTTGCCCTCGGGCTGGTGTTCCCTGGCGACCGCCTGGCTAGCCGACTCCTGGTTGTCCTTGAGGCGTCTTCAAAGTCATCTACTAGAGCAAATAGATCACTATACCTACAATAAACAGAGGGAAAGAAAAGTTACTTCCAAGGTGGTGACGATTAATTAGAGCAAAGAGGTCATCGCACAGAGGACAGATTATCTCTATATCATGTCAATTCAACAAGATAGAACATATGAATATCTATTATTGCTTCCATATTTCGAGAGAAGTCTCCTATGACCAACTGAAATTCATCAAGTACCTCCGCTACAAAGTAGCCGGAGGCATTATGTTTTCTGGTTGTCCGTCCGTACGTCTGTACGTCCCGTTTTGTGATCGCGTTATCTCAAGAACAGAAGGATGGATTATCGCCAAACTTGGGTCATGTATGTATCTTGCAGAGCTAATTTTCTAAAATTTGATTAAGACAAGGTGCACACAAATAGAGTGAAATAACCATAAATTTAGGACTCTATGATGTGTCATCTGCACTAAATTTCCAACAACCATAGACCTAACACTACTCCTAACCCTAATCCCATTGCAACTTTTGACAAATTAAAGCATGGAGGTGGAGGTGTCGTGGACTTGTGGATACGTCGTTGGACTGTGCATCACATGGTTCACGTTTTGAGTACTGCTGCGGCACTAATGTCCTTTGTCAAGATTTTAATTTATGTTTGCCACCTTCCACCCGGGTGTAGTAAATGGGTACCCTGTAGGGAGCAGTTCCTTGAGATGCTTGAGTGCCTTTTCATGGGAACTCGGCTAAAGCCAGGGTAATGATATGGTTGCATGGCCCTCAGGGAGAACAAAACTAATACTGATGACCCTACCCTGGGTAAACAAGACATATCATTATCATTGTCATTAGCAAATGTGATGGAAGCGTATGGTGGGTCACCTCATTTAGCAATCAAACCTTTTTTGGTAATACAATATCAGGAAACATAAAACTTATCATTGATGGTAACTTTGTCATCAATGGTTATTTCCATGGAATAATTGATTTTGATTGGCTGTTGAGTCCTGTTACCATGGTAGTTACCATGGATGGCAGAGTTACCATTAATGGTAAGTTTTATGCAACAGGTCCCAGGATGGGGAGTTCAGGGTTTACTTACTTTGTCTTTTGGGCTTCTGTGCACACATGTTGGAACTGTTGTAGACCTTGTAATAATGGTTCTTGGCTGAAAACTAAAAAATCATATAGGAGGGAAAGAGAAATGTACATTAATACAAAATTCAGAGTAACACATTTTTGAATTTCTCAAGGATTGAGAGTATTCAATTCTTCCACTTTGATGGTTATCACTTTTCATGCTAAAATATGAGATTACATTCTTTTGTAATACATACATTTTTATACATATCTGTTGGGAGACACAAGTGCTGTAAATGTTATGTTTCATAAATTTCCTTTTTCAAGAGGTCTTTCATTCATTGTTTCATTGCAGGGTTATCTCCTCTCTTACAACACTTAGAAATTGATTTTCAATGATGATTATATTAAATGTTGAATAATAGATTAAACTTGTAAAACCCAGAAATCTGTTATACAAATATTACTTACATAGTGTCTGTCTGATTGCTGATGTATGCCTCAATCCATCTAGATGTCCTAAGATCTGTATAGGTGTGGGGTAGTTCTGCTTGGCTGTTTGTCTGTGAAAGAAATTACAAGTAATAAAGTATTTACAGAATCAAATAAGATATCTCCAAGTTTTATAGGTGACAGGTGTATCTAGAGCTATGAAACTCAACTACATCTCCTTTTTTACCAAGATTTTTTGCCCCAAAACCTGTGATTGGCATTTCAATGTGTGATCATCAAAGAAAATTGCAATTTATTTGTTTTTCCTGCTGATTTCAAAGTCAGCTTTGATCCTCTATAGACAAAAGTATGTAGTAATATAATAAAGAACGATGGAAAGGAACAAAAGGAGGAACTCCCAAAGAAGCTAAAAATTTAAAGCAAATATGCTTCTTATGAGCGAATCTTAAATAATTTTGTTCAGCACTTCATGCTCTGTCGATCCAATAGTACATCCTATCACAAAAACAATCTACAACGTCGATTGCATAAAAGCAACTCACTTCTGTCGTATCCTCTTGGCTGCATTTGCAGCTCTGATCATGATGGACTTGAAGACATCCGCCAGGTGTGGCTCGTCCTGCGAAGCCCAGTGACTTAAGATGGAGGTCGTCAATCTATCGGTCACGTCGACCTTCCTACTCAAGAGGGGTTTCAGAAACTCTTGGGTTGCACTGGGGGGATGAGAAGAGGATGGGAAATGGAAAATGAGAATTGGTTGGAGAGGAAATTGATACTGATGCTTTCAAGAAATAGTAATTGTCATTTGACTGTCACCGTTGACTGACTCTGAACTAAATTTCAGAAGTTTGGAAGTGTTACATTTTATACCAGTAATACCAAGCGAGTTTTCATGTTGCATGGTAATACAGTGGTTTTCTATGATGACGTAAGTGTTAAATGTTTCTATTTTTCTGTATCAACTATCTTACAACACGCAGCTCAGTGAATATACGTAAGCATTTACATGTCATAATTTTTTTTTTTTTTAAAGCTGCAGTGAACCACTTCATAAGCTAACGCATGCCAGCTATTCTCCACTCCTGACGACGGATAGTCAACCAGTTCGAAACGTCGAGCCACTCCCGCCACCCATCCTCTCCAAGCACTATAGTTCTCCTTAGAACTATAAGCTAAGAAAGATAACCAACAGTCTTTTTCAAGACTACACCAACAGTCCTTTTCAGGACTACACACCCTCAAGAAGTTTACAGAGAGTCCTTTTCAGGACTTCTCAATCCTCCCTCTCTCTCACATGGTGCATCCGCAAGCATACTGTAAAACAATTGTTATAGTACAGCTGCTATTTAACTATACTCTACTGCACTGTGATGAAAACAAAGCTCCTGTATCATATCATTATAAAGCCATAAACTGTATCAAATTAATCTCACATAAATAAGAAATATAAGAGTTATTTACTTTTCCAGCTTGAGCATCAACAGCATATTTGCTAGTGCCTCCGGGTGTTCTGTCATAATGAGAAAAAAAGACAAGCACTTAGTTTGAATCGGAGTGTTAAAGTAACAAGGAAAATAAAGGCATGACCTTGGAAAACTATATATTGTAGCTAGATTCCAAGGTAGGGAGAAGGGATTGGTAGGTGATTAAAGACCCTGTCGGAAGTGAAAAATGAAATAGATATATTATATATCAACAGAAAGCTCTTAAGGCCATAGATTACAATATCATCGATACTGTATGCTATTTAAGTGTCTGTCAGAGAAGTACCAGTTCTCTAAAAAACTTGAAATCTAAAGCTTTGGAAAATTAGAAGTTGTTGACCTAAAAACTAGGTAACGATTTGATGACATCATCTTATGTGGAGCACGCATATTCACAATGACATTGCATTAACTAAGACCTTTACTCCCTTTAATATGCCCACTCACTTGATCAATTTAATTCGTCATGAATATCATTAAATTAATCTTTTTCTCATTTCAAAACATATTACCCTAAATCTCTGTGTATAAGGCGCACCTGTGTATAAGGCCGGTAGTTAAAAGAGTTACAGAGCATATGACCAACCTTAATATCTTCCACCCACCACTACTACCACCACCATCACCACCCATTTCATACATTGAGCAATACACCAATATATAAAAATGAAAAATTTACCAAAACTTTGATTCTATCAATCAAACTGGAGGAAAAAATATTAAATCTTGAATGTGCCTTTGAGCAAGTGTCTTCAAGCATTTGAAGGTAATGACCCTCTAAAAATAAGAAACAAATGGATGAATATTTCATAGAGCAATGTTAAGTAAACATACCTTTGTACTTGAGTTTTGGTATGAGCGATACCAGATGTTTCACTTCGATATCATCGTGAGCCAGTAATAACTGCCATACACAGAACTGTTCAAATGTCTCCCAATCTAATGTATCTTCTGTAAAACATTGCAAGGGATGGAAAAATAATGAATGCTCGTAATCTGTTGTCAAATGACACCTACTAAGTTATATTCTGTCAAATCTGCAGTTTTTGTAGAACCTTTAACTATAATCTCCTAATTATATTCTGTTGTTTAGACTTAGAAATCTCAACTACTATTAAATTATCTCTTCACACTGATAAAAAGTAGCCTGCCGTATCTAGACAATTGTCATTGGTTTGCAAACAAGCAATTACACTTAAAAAGATAAAAATCTAAATGAACAAAGCAACAGCCATTCTTTCACAACATAAATACATTCAAAAAGTCAGAAGAAAACAAAAAAATAATGTGCATTATATTTGCCTTTCTTAAATGTAACAGATCTCATTCACATTATCTTTTCATCATTCATTATTATAGATTGAATGTCAAAGGCCAACATTGTAGTCCCAGTTTTCTTATGTCAAACACACAAACATCCTTTAATATTTCCTTTTTTATGATGGGTTTTGTATCGTTTGCAGACAGATTCAGGCATAGTTCAAAAACTCTGTGATCAGACATGCAATGTTATAAGATATAGTCCCAAGCAATGTATTTTCATTCTATATCAAAATTGAAAGTAGCAGCCCGTTGTGATATTGATGTTCAGTGATACCTAGTAATGATGCTACTTTGTCTTTGTTGAATACTACCAGACTGCCTTGCATCAGATCACAAATAAGGCCTTGTAACTGCAAAGAGAAAGAAAAAACAAAGAGAAAGGAAAATGGCATATTATTTTTGCTTCGTATCAGATAATATCAACATACAAATCTCCTTTTATTGAATTTACTGTTATTAAAGTGTTCCCAATATGATTAATTCAGAATCTATTTTTAGTTATAAGATGATTCTTCATGGATAATGAACAGATTCTTTGAAAATGTGTAAGGACACACAGGAAATACAGTCAAACCTGCATAGAAAGACCACCTGTATATAAAGAATACATTTTTTCTGTTCCCCTTTAATATGGTTTCTCATTGAAACCTGTATTAAAGGAACATGTACGTAACGCCAACCTGCCTATAAAGACCACTTTTCATGTTTCCTGGACACTAGGACATGCCCTACAGGAAATTGAAAGTAATTGAGCTAGAAAATCATTTAATCTAGGGAACATGATCGCATTGAATTGAATAAAAGTTGTTAACTAAAAAATGTTAAAAATATTGGTCCCCCTCCCCCAAGCTATGTACATAGGGGAGGATTAAAATATAATAATACATACCTGTGCAGAGTCAATGCATGATACAATGATGTGAAGAAGGTCTAAACATCCCATCGATGTATTAGCAAACTAGAAGCAGAACAATGAAATAAAGATATGATCATCTTCAAAAAAATGCTTTAAATACTGCATGTCTCCTCATTTAGTTTGAGCAAAGTCCATCATACAAATGCCTCTTAATTCAATCTGCCTGTGAAGCTTTGCATACCATATGGCCAATTAATCAAGCAATTGCTGGGAGTGACCTTCATATACATGTATATATCTGGGTAGATATATCAATATTGATGCGAAATTTTCGCTGATCATATAGACCGGACATGTTCAGCTAATTTAGAATATTCATTTATTTAAGTTTGGCTCTTTCTCACATACAGATTCAAGTTTGTAATGTTATCTCTAATGTTTTTCGTGTTCACAGACACAGAAGTCCCTCGTGAAACTCTATGACACGTGTATTTAGTCCTCTCCTTGGTAGATCATAGTAATAATTAAAGGGTGTTGCAGGGATTTGCAAAATGAGGATTTAAATTTTCAGTCACAGAGAGAAAATCATAAACTCATCTTGCTGCTAAAGATAAATTTTGAAATAAGGTTTTTGAGGGTTTGCAAATCCCTGATAGGATCTTTAAAAGTACTCGGTAAAGTTAAATGCACCAGTCAATATGTACAATAAGTATAACAGATTTCTGACAAAACATTACCAGATGTATTTATCCCTATTAAAATCACACATATTCGATGAGACAGACCCTGGATTTGTATTAAAAGTACTCTGTAGAGTTAAATGCAGCAGTCAATATTATGTAATAAGTGTAACAGAGCTCTAACAAATCATTACCAGACATATTTATCCTCTAAATCTCACATCTTCCAAAGAAAAGCCCTGGATATGTATTATAGAATATAGTTATATGATGAATTGCCAGAAGTTTGTGTTTCACCTACATCTACCAAACAATACTCACCTGGGTATATACTGGAGGCACTAGATAGCAGAGAAGGTTAACATCATTTTCTTGACATTCCTGTTACAACATAAGAATACACGATTGTTTCATTCAGTCAGGGTAGGATTTGGCAATGTCACAAATGGGCACAAGGACCATCCATGTTAGGTAACCTTGATGGTTTATTATTATTTATTATAACTTTATTTTTTCGGCAAAGAGAGAGTCAAGAAGGAGTGAAAACAAAAGAATGGTAAGGTTTGAAGCGAGTCACATGGATGCCGGAATGAAAAGATATTAACTACAGATTAAACAAATAAATAACCCAAAGGTCTTCTTTTCCAATCTATTTGATTGGTTTTACATAAATTAATAGCAAAAAATAGCAAGATACAACATAATAACATAATAATAAATTGCAAGTAAATCATATCAAATTGGCGACAAAGAAAAATATTATGTAATATCTTGATACCAGTAATAGCCAACTAGTTGTTTGATTGTTGTTGTTTTTATGTACTTTAGACATGTGTATGTTTCACGTCAGTTATATTTTATTACATGATCCACCATAGTTTATGATGATACTATGTGATGTGTACTTTGAAATGAAAATGATCAATAAAACATGAAATACACACAACAAAAATCACAAATTAATATAAAGAAATATTGAAACAAAATTAATGTGATGTATGTGATTACCTGAAAGTCTTTGACAAGGCAAGCTGAAAGATCTCCTGAGCCTGTGTTTTTACAAACCTCTTCATATACATGTAGCTTGCTCTCACCATCTTTACTACTGCAGAGGGGAAAAAGTAGAAGAAATAAATCAGATATATTTAAGACATTGATGGCTTGAAATTGCAGAAAATCACAAATGGTAACTATAGTCACAAACGTTCATTGTATTAACATTTGTGAATTCTTTTACTTATCTGCATTCCGCATATCTATAATCTTCCATCTATAATTGGCGAAATATTTGTAAATTGCAGTTAATTTTTTTTTTTGCTTTACTCACATAGGGTACGGTAGGCATATTTGCCAATTAAAATAAAATGCTCTTGGATAATGGATATTTTTAAATGGATAACCCAGTAACAATACTAATATTTGACTTTTCTTCTCCTATTTAATGTATTTTTCTATATTGAGGGAGAGACATTTCCAAATTATGGAGCATGTCTCAAAATTGATTGAAATAGTAGACGCGATGGCTCAGTGGTAGAAAAGTGGTCTCATAACTGGGAGGTCCCGGGTTTGAAACACAGTCAATGTGCTCGTTCCCTTTGGTAAGGCATTAATCCCCATTATCAAGTCCCTCTGAGAGGACTTCAAGCCTGTCTGTACTAGTTTGGCCAAGGTCACTGACAGGTGGTTATCTCATCAAATCAGCTCTCAATTAACATAAGAAAAAGAGGATCATGGGGGACCAACAGGCACCAATTACGCATTGTTTGCTAGATAGAGGGCGCAAGTAGCTGTAAGTAGTGCAGTCGGTCCCCTGGTTACAAACACATATACATGCTTTCTTAGCAGTCAAGTAGAACAATCATCATTTAAAAAAACATATATTGATTAATTCTATTCTCAAGGGATTGTTTTTTGCCTTGAACAACAAAAAGTTTGAGCTATAGAGACCCAAAATACCATCATTCACATCACGTGGAGTACTCTGAAGCAACCATATTCAATAAATTTTGTTTAAGTTAAAGCTTTAGATGCCTAACATACTATTATACACATCATGAGGCAGAGTACTTGTATTCAATGAATTCTGTTTGTTGCCCTCCCTCACACTTACCTGGCGTGTAAGAAGAAGAGAAGGAGGTAGCCTAACTTGGGTTGCTTTTCATACATGATACAGAAGAGGATGAGAAGCTGAAGGGGACAGCTGTTATCCTCCGTATCTTGACTGAGATTCCTGCAATAGACATTGGATATAAACAAATGAATACATGGTACAGTCAAATCTGCTTTAGTGACCACCTGTCTACAAAGACCACATTTTTGTTATTCCCTTGGGCGGTCGCTATAGACAGGTTTGACTATATACTCTATTTACGTTTTCTTTTAGGGGGTAGACAAAAGCAAAGTTGATCAATCAGAATCCAAATATACCAGTGAATAGATGCAGTCTGCGCATGGGCAGATCAAGGTAATTTGTATAAAAATTGTAAAACCTATTGAGACAAAGACTTAATACATGCTCATGAAAGTCATGTAATCATTATTCATTTATACAACAACGGTACATTCTATGGAACGCAGGTGGAAGTATTCTTCTCTAGAGGGCAGACAAAAGGTGTTCATGAAGTACCTCCATCACTTTGACAATGATTATTCTAAAATTCCCAAAGTGGGACGTCTCCATGTGTAAAAGATCTGTGGGTATTTGGAGGTCATTTGTACTAAAGCTAACTACTGGCTGGTCTATTAGTTGAGAATGAGCAGAATATAGCATCACAACTAGGCCTGAGTCATGTCGGGATTTTCATAAACCGGGTCCCGACGGCCTTGCACCGATCGGGACCCGGTGTCCCGAAATCAGCTCGCAGGATTTGTCACTTGCCTCTATAAAAAGCGCATATCATCAGTATGTCCCTTAAAAGTGACCTTTTTTATCAGTCAAATAAATCAACACATGCATACCTCGGCACAGATCGGTATATTCTTCCATTTGACATTATTTTAATCCATGATTGGCGATGTTTAGTGCCATTATCGTGCCTCTAAAATTAAAAAAACTGGAGCAAAAATAGAAAGACAACGATCGAGCCGCCATTTTTATTCATGCAGGTTGAATAAATCGGGTCAAAAAACATTAATGTTTGAATAATAAAACGGCTTTCTAAAAAGTACTCCTTTACAACATACCGATCGAATAATTTTTAAAAACAAAATAGATATTTTTTCTTTGATTTTGAACACCGCATGCTTCTTTCAAAAGCTGAAAATTACTTGGTAATCACAAGAAGTTTCGATACGGATAGCTGTTGCAAGGCAAGTTCCGACTAGTCTCGGAAAAATGCGCAGTGCTCCCTGTTAGCTGTAATGCGTGCCAGAACGAACCCAAACAAAGACGTGATCGTAACGAGAAAAAAATCATTAAAAACTACGAGAGCACAATTGGAAAGACAACTACTGCTCAAAATTACGATAATCAGATAAATAACTTGGACAAAGAATTCAATAATCGCCCAAGAAATGCCAAAGAAATTGTGATAATCGAGGAGTAACTGGGTACATTTTTATCGCAAGGGGCTTGCTGCAAATACTCGAATCCTTTGTTATACTGCTTTTTACCGTAGAGGGCGTTATTTGGTTTCTAGCCTCGTGTTAGAACACGAGGCTAGAAACCAAATAACGTGTAATTCGGACATATCAGCAGGCCCATTCCGATAATGATTGTACCTATAGTAACTCCTTAAATATCACTATTTCTGTGGCTTTTCTTGGACAACTATTGTATTATTCCTCCAAGTTATGTATCTGCTTACGATAATTTTGAGTAGTTGTCTTTCCAATTGTGCTCTCGTAGTTTTTAATGATTTTTTCTCGTTACGATCACGTCTTTGTTTGTGTTCGTTCTGGCACGGATTACAGCTAACTACGAGGAGCACTGCGCATTTTTCCGAGACTAGTCTGAACTTGCCTTGCTTGCAACAGCTATCCGTATCGAACTTCTTGTGATTACCAAGTAATTTTCAGCTTTTAAAAGAAGCATGCGGTGTTCAAAATCAAAGAAATAATATCCATTTTGTCTTTTAAAAATTATTCGATCGGTATGTTGTAAAGAAGTACTTTTTAGAAAGCCGTTTTATTATTCAAACATTAATGTTTTTTTCAACCTGATTTATTAATCCTGGCGAGAGACCCGGCCAGTACAGTAGCTAGCTAGCAGCTGGCAACAACAACCCCATGGGGCGAACTGCTTTGCAACCCATATTTATATCAGCAGTTCGGATTGATTCAGGATGAGCTAGAATATGATTGGTAACAATTAAATACTTAAGTTTCAAGGTGAAATGATTTTAGTGGTGTGCAAAACTGCAATTTCTTACATATTTCATTATTTTTTTCGAAGCGTCGGTTCTCAAAAAACGAAACCGGGACCCGACAGCAACGGTCGGGTCCCGGTGTGATCGACCGTACCGACTCAAGCCTAATCACAACGATCAAAAAGTTGATCCTCTCTTACATTTGAAACAACCTGGTTTAGTAGAGAATCAATGACACTTAACATTCCGGTGAAACAGACCAGGACTACTTTCAAATATAAATATCTATGTATTTCGTAGAAATATTACAGGTGGCACTTAACGGCACAGAAACTCGCACAGTCATATTTCCCAACATTATTAAGACATTAGCAAGTTACATGAAGGTAAGCTATTGATATTATGGCCTTACCTAAACATGACAAACAGTGGTTTTCCTAGAGCATCTTCCATAGTTCTGTAAATGGAGGAAAAGAAGTGACAAAAGATAAAGGAACGACCAATATGAAAAAACAATGTATTCTTGATTTCTGATGGTAAAGGTTTTATCTACAGTAAAACATAATCATTGATTAATCTTATACTCTGTTCTAAAAGCGACATATATTAAAGCCCCACTGTAGAACTTGTAGCTACTTGCTCCCTCTATATAGAAAACAATGCATGATCCTCTTTTTCTTATGTTTAATAATTGAGAGCCAAGTTGATGAGATAGCCACCTGTCAGTGACCTCGCTTGGTGGTCTAATCCCCCCGGCCAAACTAGTAAAATAATTTAATTCAATTTTTCTATTCTGAGAAAACATGCAGCACACAAAGACAACAGGAGAGAATATTTACTCTTCATTGATTTCTTCTGGCAAGATGTCCCCTGTAAACTGCTGGTTGTAAAGACTACACAGGAAGAGAGCTAAGGGAGTTGCAGCATCACTATCAAAGTCATCCTGTAAAGAGAGAGAGAGGTATAGAGGGAGGAAGAGAGAGAGAGAGAGAGAGAGAGAGAGAGAGGGAGAGGAGAGAGGGAGGGAGGAAGGGAGAGGAAGGGAGGGAGGAAGGGAAGAAAGGGGAGTGAGGAAGAGAGGGAGGGGGAGGGAGAGATAGAGAGGGAATGAGGGAGGGGAAGGAAGAAAGATAGAGATAGAAATCAAATCATAATAAAATTAACAAAGACATGCCATAATCTTTATAATCATAGTAGTATTGTATTAATATTTCAAGTATGACATAGAGAAGCACTATGTGTTTTCATGTTTAATAATGACATGAAAAACATTTAACTTTTGAAACAAAAATGCTATTTTGATAAATATCACAAGAAACTTTTCATCAGATCAAGCGCTTTTCTGTATCAGGCTTGAAGTACAAGTCTTTCATCAATACAAGAAGTTCAATTTGATTAGATAAAAACTTACCATTTTCAGCAAAGAGTTGCACAGATCTTGCATTGTCTCACATTGCTGTTCCATGTCCTCATCTCTGCCAATGACAAACACATTTTTGACATTTGAATACATTACAAAAATGTCCTTTTCGGATTAGTCCCAACTGCCCAAAAGACAGTAGCCCAGAGCCCCATTTCACAAAACTGGTCATCAGTGACATACGACAGTTTTTGTTATAAGCTAGTGAAATCCTTGCTTCTGATTGACTATCAGCAGATTTGTCATTGAAAAAAGGCTTTGTGAGACAGTCCCAAGTATACCTTTTAGCATGTAGTAATGAAGCCATCTCCTTGATCTCTCCATCCATCTCCTCTAGGAGGTGGTCAAAGTTCACTTCTTCTTCTTGCTTGATCGGTCTGAACAGCATGTCCAGAGGGTTCATCTGACCACCTGTCAAACCAATAACATTTCAGAGCGTTCAATTGCAAGCATTTATTCATTACTGTAAACAACGGTTAAAGAGATTGGGTATCTTTGTCTCAGATTCTAAACAAAACCCTGGATTGAGCTCATGCTGCAATCATCATTATAAACCTTTAGGTCAGTTAGGAATCCCATGACGTTTACAAGCCGATCGCCCATATGATTATCAAGATATTTATGATTGGAATTCAAAATTTAAAAAAACGTTTTTCCAACGTTTTATGTAACACTACAGTCTCTTGGGGAAAATGAGTATGGTAAAACCGGACACTCAAAGATTTTTACTTTTTTGAGGCACTTCATGATCATTTTGAAGTGCAATTTTTCTTAGGGTTTCAATATTACACCATATCACAGACGCTGATAACACATAGGGCCATGCATCTCAGATTTGGCATTACTTTAAATAAGAAACAAACTGAAATAAATCGTTTGCAAAAAATGCTTTATCTACCTTTATCATCCTCGCTCTCTTCATCACTGAATGCTGCATCTTCACTGCTGTGTCTCCTATGGCTATGATCATCAAAGTGACTCCCGGAATTGTTATTAGTTGCATTTAATGCCGGTGTTATCGCCGGTTTCGTGAAGCTTTCTTGGATAATTGGACAGTCGGGCGGTTTGGCTATAGAGGAAGAAGAATAATTTATCCAAATTATTGTTACATCTCTTATTCAGTCATCGCTCTACACACACTCGAGCCTAGTTGGGGGAAATCACTTCAATGATCCTCAAGCTAAGCTATTGCAGCATACACTTTTGGTTGAATACAATACTCCTAAGCTCAATTTATGACTGTAATTATGTAAAGCACAAGAAAATTCACTTTTTCTTTAGACCACTCTACAAACTTCACATGAAAGAAGAATGTGTCAATGAAAGATATTAAATAATTAATTTCATTTAACTTTGTTCATGACAGAACTGTGTGGATTCCAGATGGTACACAACCAGAAAAAAACACTCAACCAATCCCCCCCCCCCAAAAAAAAAGACAAAAAAAAGACAAATGCGACTGTGTCTCCTATATGCCTCTGCCCGAAATTCAGTATAGGAATTGGATGAAATTATTTGTTGCGGAGTGCGGAGGCATAAAAATGATTAATTATTTTCAGGCATCGAACATCATAGACTTATCATTGATTGATGGAGTCGACAAATAACTGATAGAGTGAACTTACCGTCTGCTTCACAGAATTCTGAAAATGTTTCCCTGATCATTGACCTCAGTTCCTTGTCCATCTTGGTATTATCAAACAGGGGTGATAGTGACCTGAAATCAAATCAGAACAGAATATTGACACTTATTTGATATCATCCATGATTCCTCGGTGGAGTAGCCCAATATGTTGCTGTTACATGAATTGTCAAAGTTGCTCTCCAAAAGAACAAGACTCTGGAAGGCAATTGATTAAGTAGCAAAGAAAACCTGAAGTTTGAGTAAGGGCAAAGTTTGAGTAAGGGCAACAATAGTTGTAGTTACTTTACAACAAAAAAACTATATTTACACATCAATTGATTACAACTAACAAAACTGACAAGATGAGACATTGCAGTCATACTCTATGGATTTAATTGAAATTGCACAGTAAATATTGCTCAAAAACATTAAGTTGAGTTTATAACTATGATATAATGCACGATGAACACCTGTGCTTGCATGGATATTAAATTACTCACTTGAACCATAGAGTACCGAAGCTGTGACATCATAACAATTTATTTTTTAGAATTTCTCAATTTTTTCTTCATTTTCCAAAAGAGCATCAAAAATAATGTCTGAATGTTGGAAACCAATTGAATATGTTAAGTATTGGCTGAGATTTGACCATCTGAATAAATAGATGTCCTATAGGAACTCACTGTTGGATTGCTCTGGCTCGTAATGTTATGAACCAGAGCAATATAACAACGAGTTCCTATAGGAAAGCTATTTATTCAGATGGTCATATCTCAGCCAATACTTAACATATTCAATTGGTTTTTGATATTCGGACATCATTTTTTATGCTCTTTCGGAAAATGAAGAAAAAATTGAGAAATTCCAAAAATTGATTTTTGATGACGTCACACTCTATTACTCATTATTTCTAAGTATCATTTGAGGTGTTCACACTTATACAAACATTGCTTTTTAATGGACCCTCTGTTTCCAATATGTATTTCTACATTTGTTGTAAATGTTTATAATTGATTTGTAATGTTATGTTCAAAACATGAAGAAATTAAAATTGAATTTGATATCATGAAAACAGTCTGCATCAGGATTTGAAAAAAGGAAAAAAATTGAACTTACTGTAAAACTCGTTTCTCAAGGATGAACTTCAATGATCCCATGACTCCTTGCTTCACTTGGGCCTCAAAGGCAGGGTAGAAGTTTGGAATTATCTGTGAATTTAAAAGATATCAGAGGGAGATGGGAGTCAGTTTCCATGTGCAGTAGGTCATAATTCGCAGACACCGGAATTGGTGGAAAAAACATTATGGGTGCACAAGTCTCACGCACAGCAAACCTGTAGTCCCATCAAGAAATACTAGTATCTTTGGGAGTCTCCGGGTGAGGGAAATGTAAGATAATGACTTTCTCATATGGGGTGATTGATGGAAAATGCAAAGCACTACATAATTGTTAATCATAAAACTGAAGGCTAGTCCTTGTGATTGACAACACCCGTTATTGGGTAAACACCCAAATGGTGTCGAATTCCCCATGAGAGCCAACTACTATGCAACTTTAATAGCTATAGAACAGAATGTGATTTTAAAAAATCTTGAAAAATTCAGAACTGTATATATTTTTTTTACTACATATGTCCATGTTCTAGATATGTTCAAGAAAATCTGTCACACAGTTACACCATAACAACCCCACACGTCAAATGGTACTCATAAACCGTCAGACATGCTCAGAAGTTTGTGTATTCTACTTATGATACATAGTAAAAAAAGATAAATAAAACTAGAAAACCAAAATGCCTCTCACTTTCATTATTATGAAGATTTTCCAAGTCAAACCGAAAAATTATCCAAATTATCTACACACTGAAAGCTCTCCACATCTATATTTTCAGGTTGTTTATTTTCTGTAATACCTAGGAAATAGAAAATCAGTAGACGGGAGATTTGACCGATACTACAAAGAAGTTAACAAAATGGACTTACTCTGCATAGGAAATCCAGGCATGTAACTGTGATGACTGGATGAGTACGTAACGAGTGATGCATCACCAAGATAGCAGGCTCTGCACATAATGAAAACATGACAACAATTACATCAACAATTAAAATATATTCATGTAAACAAAGCTATTACCACACCTTCTTTACACATTCTCTGGGCTAAAACTTAAATATTTCATTGCTTGCTCTAGGTGGGAGTGTAGCCCAAATCATAAATTATCTTCATTTCATCTGAATGATTGTTTAATTTATCCCACCTCGGCAAGAAATTGTGAAAAAGATCTTCAAGATATTAACATTACTGATATCTGTCCAGGCCCATGGTCGTTCACAGGATAATATTGAAATAGGTGAATTGCAGCTCATGTTTGCCAAAGCTACTCATCTTGAAATAGCAAAAAAAAATGAGCAAAGGCTTCTCTGTATTCTTGAGCATGAGCATGGTATTCTAAAAGTGGTGTGTGTGTGTGTGTATTGGATTTTTACAGACGTGTACCAATCAGATATGATTATTAATGTCTGGTGACCGACCTTCAAAGTCACTATCCGAAAGCGGCAACTCAGTCTTAATCCAGGATCCAGGAAGACGGAGAGCTGATCTTACCATGGACATTACTGCTAAACTAACTTTGCTATCTTATAAAGACTGGATCTGTTTATGTCACCATCCGAAAGACGCGACTCAGCCTCTATCTAGGATCCACCTGAGACAGTTTGTAGGTGAAGACGGAGAGCTGATCTTACCATGGACATTACTGCTAGACTAACTTTGCTATCTTATAAAGCCTGGGAGTTGTTTCACAAAGATCCTAAGTTGAAATTATCTCTGAGTTGGACTTAACAATTATGGAAAGCCATTAGCACCTATGAAAATATTTTGTAAATTTTTTTTTTAAAGGCATAAAATGTTGATTCAAATCATTCATATTTTCTATTATCATGGGAGATTTCTTGTTCTTGATGTGGATTTTATGAAAAGTCTAAAATACTTAAATTTTTGCTGTTGAATATATTTTATTATAAGGCTACAATTGGCTCTCCATAATATTTAAGTCCAACTTAGAGTTAAGTTCGACTAAGGATCTTTGTGAAACACCCCCCCTGGATCTGTATCACTCACCTATGTCCATGATGTTTCCCCTGCTGGGGCTGAAGAACAACCAGTCGTAGAAGAGAGCTAGTTTGGCACATGATGCAGCTATGTTGGACTGGAGTAGAATCAAACAAAGCAAGAGTTAGCTAAGATTCCTCATTTTAAGAAACAAGAGAGGAATATAAGATCGTCAATATGCTAACAATAGACTCGGACCTCTACTCATCTAATCCTAATATTTGATCATTATTTGTTCAAACTTGTACCTAATTTCAATCTAAAACCATAAATCTGATCTAAAACACAAATATATTATCTTAAATGTGTTATTTGAACTTTACTTTGATCAAAATGGTTAAACACTCCTGACCCAATAATCTAAACAATTTTCTTTGCAAATAAATACATATTGGACAGACTATAGGATAAAGTCAAACCTGCTTTAGTGACTACCTGTCTACAAAGACCAAAAGACCACATTTTTGTGTTTCCCTTGAAAATCGTTCCTCATTGAGACATGTACTAAAAGAAGCTGTATATATTGACCACCTGACTATAAAGACCACCTTTCTGGTTTCCCTTGGGTGGTCTTTATATACAGGTTCCAATGTACTTTTAAAATCAGTCTCACAGACCTGTGAATGGGACTGAGATTTGAAAAATAACTTTAAAAAACATTGTTGTTCTAAATCTGAATGGATGTAAATTACATAGAAATTAATAGTATCAATCGAGAGAATCTCTTGTCCCAAATATTGTACTAAATCAGCTTATGAATATAATTGTCCACTCACAGTGCATGTGGTTAGAAGCCAGCCAATCACAGCCCATCTCTGGATGACATCAGAGCACAGCACCTCATTGGACGGATGAATACAGCAGCAGATGTAGCGGATCAGATCAATGCGCAGTGATTGGCTCTCTGGTGTCAACAGGTACTGAAGGTCAACAAAAATTTGAACGCAGGTTTATTGAAGCATTACCATGCATCAACCTCTTAATAGGCCATTTTCGATACGTAACTAAATTTAATGCATACGTCTTTGTGAAGTGCCTGTCATTCAACTGTTACGATTAATAGTATATCATTAGTCAGAATCTGAATTGCATACATTGGTTGTTGCTAGGTAGGACAAACATTATAGCTTGCCTTACCTAACAACACATAATGTATGCAACTTATTCTGATTATTGATATACTATTATTACTGACAGTTGAATGGAATCATTCCTGTCGAGGCACTTCACAAAGGCATATGATATATCGTTAAATTTGGTTACATTACGAAAATGAATTATTTAACACAACTTGGTAAAATTTCTGGTATTCTTTATCACTTTAAACGATTGATTGTGCACAGCTGACCATCCTAAATGAAACGGAATGAATCACATGTTGAGAGGGAGAGTGGTTTTACCGAGTACACAACTAAATAATGCTTTCTGGTGAAATCAATTTTAATTTCTTGTCTTTGTAATCTATATATATATATATATTATTCACAAAATCTCATTACTTCACAAACACAATGCAATGTATACAATATCAAAGTAAAGCTTGTTTATTATAAAATCAACAACAACATATTTTGACTTTTATTTTTATCAATCTTTTTTTAAAATACAACAGAAATTACAAATATTCAAGACGATAATTTAAACAAAATGAATAACAAATAGACTAACCTGTTTTTGGAACCAATCCTGATATCTCTTTTGATTTCCAAACCGAACCTACAAGAAAGAAAACATGAGTTTGATTTGACAAAAGGGGGAAAAAATCACCTTCTCACATTTGTTATAATAAAGTACATACAGCACTGCTTTCTAATCAAAGTTTGAGACTTTCATACCATTTTTCAATCTTAAGTTTACAGATATTGACTTATGAGGAACTTTGAAATTTGCATAGAAAAGGCAACGAATTGTCAATAAAATATATTTCTTTAATATGTTACATTTTCGTTCTACTTTTACCTTTGATGTCAAAAATACGATTTTCTTTTCCATGTCGGGTGTAAGTCTGCAGACAAGAAACTTGGTGGGTGTCCTCTGGTTCAAAAGCTGCATGATACCTGGAAACAAGAATTAAATTCGGAGAATAAAAATACATTAGCTCAACAAAATTGATATACATGGGATATTTTCATATCATAGGTAATGATATTTAAAATATGCAACTACATTCAGAGTCTGTATTTTCAAGTTAAATAGCTTCAAACTATGAGATTTTAATCTTGCTGCAACCTGATGTCATCTTGGGCATCAATAAGCTTTTATACACTGCTTCCTCATATATATGATGTGTTGTTTTCAACTCTAAATGGAGGAGAGAAATATTAAGATGAAATACTGAAATCATTTCAAAATCTAATTTCAAGTCTATGTACCATTTTCGAATTAAAAAAAATATATGGATTGTACTGTTGCACAACAAGGACACATCTACATGATTTAAACATAGTTCCTTGTAAGGGTTAATTCCCCCAAATAATAATATATATAATAAATAATAATATTACTGAGCTAAAATGAGCGTTAAAGTGCTCTGAAAACAAAAACATACTACAATCTTGACACATTCGAATACTACTCAAAACTAACCAGTGAACTGTGCATTGAGTGTCTGCGGCCTGTACAGCATATCTTTCCAGAGTTTATCAAACTCAGGTATTCTTGCAACATTCTGGAGAAGCCTGATTAGGTCTCTTCCTATTTTACAGCATTCAGTGAACTGCACAAAGAGAGAAAATAGAAAAAAATAAAGTGATGTTACCTGTAACATACTTGTATAAATTTGTGAAGACCAAAAAAGTTACTTAGTATATACATGTAGTTGCTATGGGAGTTTTCCTTGCAAAGAAGAAGAAGAAGATGAAGAAAAAAATAAAGATTCCATTCGGTTTAGGTATGCATAAAAGTCACTGAACATGTATGCAAAGTCCAGTTTGAGAAGAAGAGGCATTTAAAATGGATTTTGCTTTTCAACCTGGTTTAGACTGGGCAGAACATGTAACACAGAACATTGTGGACTTACCACTGACCAAAGATTGGACATTGTTCTGGTCAGAAAATGGTTTTAGGTCACAAATATTGATTATAAGACAAGGGTGATCCACCAAGCTTTGTGTTTAGTTGAGGAAAGAAAATATAAAGAAAAAAAATATGGTTGAAAGGAGGACGGACAACCCGAAAACATGTCTCCGCCACAACCGAAGGCATAACAATTGTAGATTTTGTTTTCTCTCTTAAATGTCCCATTTGCAGGCCAAAAAAGTGAAAAGGTTAAATTCCAACGGCATTTGAAAGACAATACTAATTTAGAACTTCTTCAAACGAAAGGGCTTGAAAATGGCTTTTTAGTGGGAAATAACGACTATTAACTGTCAAATCGACTTAAGTGATTGCAATCACCTAAGTAATAGTCTGATTTTCAGACCCCTTTACAGAATGGTCATACATTTTGTGCTGCACAAAGATTATATTATTGATGTAGACAAATGCTCATGTACCTGTTACAGCTCATTTTATGTATGTTATTACCACCCAAAAAAAGATGTCAGTCAGTTACTCAATAGTGTCTGACAGTGAAGTCTAGAAGGTAAACAGGTTTCCTTGCATAATTTGAATACTAGGACACTGCTAACGTTAAATTTTCACACATAGGACATACATGGTATATTCATAATTCCTGCAAAGTTCGACAGAATTTGATGTTGGCTGCAAAAGGGACATATCATCTTTAAAGCTTTTGATAAAAAGCATAGTACAAGTACTCACCCTTGTCCTAATAAGCTGTACACAGAACTCCACCTCCCTATCTCTGAGGTGTGTCCAGGTCGTACCGCTGTGATCCTCAATGATCCTCAGGTATGTGTAGACAACCATTGCCAGGAGGGTTGGGTGCTTGTCTAACCATGCCCTACAAAACAAACATTTGAAGGGGAAAAATAATCAAGTAAACCATGTAAATGAATATCTAACCTCAAGGGGGGGGGGGGGGGGGTAAAACATTCAAAGTGTTAACTTTAGTTGACTGAACATCCACACGATGGTAGGGATGCATAGTCATCATATGGTGGATATATATTCAAAGTTGATTTCACACTTAGCAATATAAGCCAAGCTCCACATTATACTTTCAACTTCTGCATCATGCATCAGGTATATGTTAAATGCACATCATCTCAATCACCCAACATATATACTCTTCAGATAGCATCAACTTTTTGTGTTTAGTCAAGGAAAGAAAATATGGTTAAAATAAGGGGAAAATAAGGATGGACAACACAAAAACATAGGAGAAGGAGAAGATTCCTGCAAAATGTTTCAATGCACTACTCACAGAAATGTGCCACATTATGAATTATGCAAATGTCTCACCAGTTAATAACATAAATGAGATTTTATAACTTTAATTTGAGTAAGCTACTTAGTGTCTCTGAAAAACATCTCATTCTGGATATTCAGACCCTGCACAGGTATCTGGTAACTAAGAATTAAAAATATATATGAAGAGTAAATTACTTGTTAATCTTTGAAAGGTAGATAGATATCAAATCAATAATTTTTCTATGGCTTGTCTTTTTTTAGAAGTATTGAAAACTAGTCGAAGATGATGCCTCCGTCATAGAGCAAGTTTACAAACCAAAAAGCAATTTCTCATATACATATATGACCCTTTGATCTTCGACCTCATGACCCTAAAATGTACTCAGTTCATTGGCTCTGCAAGATGTCCTGAGTTAAATAGTAATCCATCTGTCAGTTCTAATGAGAATGCGTTCACAAGCTATTTTTGCATACATAATGAGCCCATGACATTTGACCTTTGACCTCATGACCCAAGAATCTACTCAGTTCATTGGTTCTGCAAGATACATACATGATCTAAGTTTGGCAGGAATCCATCAATCTGTTCTAATGATAATGCGATCACAAGCTATTTTTTGCATACATAATGAGCCGCATGACCTTTGACCTTGACCAAGACCCCAAAATCTAATCAGTTCAGCGGCTCTGCAAGTAACATACATGACCTAAGTTTGGCAGGAATCCATCAATTGGTTCTTGAGATAACGCGATCACAAGCTGTTTTTGCATACATAATGAGCCCTGTGACCTTTGACCTTTGACCTCGTGACCCCAAAATTTAATCAGTTCATCGGCTCTGCAAGATACATACATGACCAAAGTTTGGCAGGAATCCATCAATCGGTTCTTGAGATAACGCGATCACAAGCTGTTTTTGCATACATAATGAGCCCTGTGACCTTTGACCTTTGACCTCATGACCCCAAAATCTAATCAGTTCATCGGCTCTGCAAGATACATACATGACCAATGTTTGGCAGGAATCCATCAATCAGTTCTTGAGATAACGCGATCACGAGCTGTTTTTGCATAATGAGCCCTGTGACCTTTGACCTTTGACCTTGTGACCCCAAAATCTAATCAGTTCATCGGCTCTATAAGATACATACATGACCAAAGTTTGGCAGGAATCCATCAATCGGTTCTTCAGATAACGCGATCACGAGAACGGGACGTACGGACGTACGTACGGACGGACGGACAACCCGAAAACATAATGCCTCCGGCTACTTCGTAACGGAGGCATAAAAACGTAGCTGACATTACCTTACACACTCAAGTTACCTTGCCTTCTACCTGGCATGTTTCATTCAGAGACGTTTGTCCTGTGTAGAGGTTCACTCTACTTGAAGCAATCTACTTGACATAGATTCTGGTTACATGAAAACTTACCTATTTTCTGTTAAAATGTCCAGCATGGACTCAGCTAGCCACATGTTCTTTGGGGATACATCTCCTCCTGTTCAAATGAATACAACATTTGGGGGGAAATGTATATCAATGAAGGGTTGATAGACATAGATGTTAAATAAGATGGGTCCCAAGATTCTACCTTGGGGAACCCCATTATTTTGTAAAATATGCACAATATAACTCAACAAAATGCACAACACAACTCAACATTTATTAATTATTACTATGAAGGTCTATATGATTCAATGATTATTCATTTATAACTTAAACGGTCTCATGAAGATTCTTAGCAGAATAAGATACATTATTTTTCTTGTGATGCATCAAAGAGTGTATGAGCAATTTGACTTGAAATTCATGAGTAATGAGCAATACTAAAGAAGAGCTAATAAAAGGAAACTCTTACCTGTTATTTGCTTTATCAACGATGAGATAACTTGGTCTGCATTCGCAACGGAACCTTTAACCAGCTCACGAGCTAACCACACAACCTGTAGTGGTAGAAAGTATTTACTCGTTGAAAATTATTGAATTTACATTCAATCTCATTGTTGTGATTCACATATAATCTTCTTCTTGATAAATAATATTAAAGTTAAGGTTTCTATTAATTTCTTTCATTGACAAAAATAAGGAGATACAACAAATCTTATCTCCTGAATGGAAACTTGTGTAAAGATTAGTACAGATAAATAATTTATGTGAGTTGTTTCTGAAATAAAAGATTGAGCCATTATCCAGACAATTTTGTCAATGTCAAGGAAACATCCCATTGAATATTTAAATAGTCACTGCTGATAAAATTTTCCCTTTGACCAGAATGGACCAACCTCTTGAACAGAATTTACCTTTAAAAATAATGTGCAGAAAACAGAGAAACTCCTTGTCAAAATACAGTAAAAACTGTTTTAGCGACCACCTGTATAGAAAGACCACATGTCTACAAAGACATAATTTTTTGTTTCCCTTGAAAATGGTTTCTCATTGAAACATGTACTAAAGGAACCTCTACTTAAAGACTACCTGCCTATAAAGACCACTGTTCTTGTCTCCCTTGGGTGGTCGTTATAGACAGGTTTTACTGTAAAGGCAACTCACCTGTGTTCTGACATTTTCAAGCAGCTTTGTGTATCTTTCAGTAATGATCTGATTCAGTCTATTCCACACGATAGCCATGCCATCCCTTGTGAGCAACTGCAAGTCTCTGTACACCTGAAAGTAAAGGAGATAATAATCATAATAATCATAATATATAATAAATATCGGATATTTATATAGCGCACATATCCACCTTGCAAGGTGCTCCAATATTACCCGGCTATGCTAGGCTACCGATTTCAGAATTCCTTCCTACAGGTACCCATTTAACACCTGGGTGGAGAGTGGCAAATGCAGATTAATGTCTTGCCGAAGAACATTAGTGCTGCGGCAGGACTCGAACCGCGGACCCTGTGACCCACAGTTCAAGGACTTATCCACTAGACCACTACTAATGGAGATGTGTCCATTAATTAATTTCATTTAAAAGTCTGGAGATTGTATGGATCAGTCAATATAGTGCTATTTGGACAATGCAACGGAAGGAGTGGCAAAAAACTGTCTGAGACAAATAAGAGTTATTAAAACTGATTCAGCCTACGCCACACAATAGCTATGCCATCTCTTGGGAGAAATTGGAGGTAATGGAGATGTGTCTGTTAATTTATTTTATTTTTTAACTTTGGAGATTGTATCAATCAGTTAATATCATGCTTTTTGGACAATGCAACGGAAGTAGTTGCAATAACTGGCTGAGATATATAAGACTTACTAATCAAACTTAAAAGTATTCCAGCATGTACCCATATCAATGAATGCCAGGAGGAAAAAAAATGTGTATTTGACAGATTGACATATTAGTAAGGACAATTTTTTAACTTACTTTCTGAGCAGCTGATGTTTGAGTAAGGATGGTGAACATCAAACCCAACGTTACTTCTTCATGTTGTTGGGTTCCTTTGCTTACCTGTTCATGCAAAGAAAAAGAAAGACAAAAATCAAAATCACAGGAACAAAAATTACTCTAGTACATTTATTGCCGTTAATATAAGGATCAGACGATTCCAATTATCAAGAATGGGGGGAGAAAGTATAAAATTCTCCATCCACAGACTTTCTACATCATTTTAAGGACTTCAATATAAATTTGCACAAATACATTGTATAAAACCCTGTTCAAACTAACACACTTCTATGTAAATAACTCAATATGTTCATCAATATTATAATTATTATTTTATTGGGCAAATCAAGTCACATAAACACAACAATAATTTGTGATGAGATATGTTGTGTTATTTCTAGTCAGTGACCAACTACAAAAGATTTAATCAGCATTCACTTCTCAAGAATGACGGAAATGTGTAAATTCCAAAAAAGCTAACTCTGCACAACTCAAAGTTGCACACGTCACATTTTCTGTTAGTCTAATATTTTGTTGGACCAAACTATGCAAAACATGTAATATTTACACTTGCTAAATCAAATTTTGCATAAGTCAATCTATGTTTTTGCAATCCCAATAGTTTTGACTTGTGCAGAGTTAACTATCTTTCATTGAATTACCATAGCTGTTAGGGCATCATGAGTTTCCTTTTGAGAGAGTCCTGCTGTTGCCTTTAATATGACATCATGGCCTCGTTCCATTCTCTGAAAATACAAATAAAAATTCAAAATGAGTCACGATTCGGTGATGGATTGTTATTACAATCTTGCAAATCAGTGTCATAAGACTCATAACTGATAATATTCTTCTTGTTTGCTTGCTCTCTATAATGTCTCTGCTTGTTATGCTTGTTAAATAATTTGATACCTTTTGCAATTGTATAAAGCTGTGTTGCACCTATCCTACAGATAGTGAATGCGAAAGTGCCCAGGAAATTACGAAAAAGAGCCCTCGAAACAGGCAAAACAAAATTGATTATGGGGGCGACTTTAAAAAAGGAAATGGTCCAAAATCACCCCGAAACAATTGCTGCACGACTACGAGCGGCCGCTTTCTCCTAGCGGCACTACTACTTTCCCAAACTAACCCCAAAATTGGATATGGGGGCCCCCCAATTTTTTTTTCTTCACAGAACTGGAGCTCACAAATGTTAGGGCTGAAGAAAATGAAGTTTAGGCCTATTAATGAATATATTACAAATTAAAAAGAACGACCCACTAAGGCCATTACTTAGGCAAACCAAACATCCTGGGGGTATAACTATACCCATTGATGACTATCCCCAAGACAACTATGCCACCTGCCCTCCCCACATGTCTGACCTCAATTTAATTACTCCGAGGTAATATGGGGAAATGCCAGGGATTATCTTGATATAGTGGTACATCTAGGTATTTTGTCAGGGGGAGGGGGCGTTGTTACTCAGGTATGGGTCTTTTAGTTAAATATAAATTTAGTTTTTTTTTCTTCATGAATTATGATGAAGCATTTAGCTTTAATTCATCTACACTATTTTACACAATTACTGTTTATTTCTCTCCGACTTAAAAAAAATCCCAAACTACTAAAAATAGTAGTATTAAAACTATCACACCAAGCTCAAAATCAAAGCTTGAGAATAACATTACCTCGATTTGAGTTTCCAGGGGAAAAATACACAGGGGCTTGGGGCGAATTAGCACCCAAAATGCCAAAAAGAGCCCCCAAAAGAATTTGCATAGAGTTCAATGCAATACAAATTAAAGAGTGTTATTTTCATGCAATTAGCAAGAGCTCTCGAAAAGTAGCCCCCAAAGTTTTTGAATATTTCTTCCCCTGTGAGTTTCCCAATTCCCAGGTCATCAATCAAATAAATTATCTATTTTTTTACATGCAACAGATTAAATATTCTCATTTTCTCAGACTCCTAAAGAGTCCTATTTCAGTATTTGGCAGGCTGACAATACCTTCATCAATGTGGGATAATGTAATGTAATGACCAGATGACTGTTATTCAACTTATTTCTTAATTCTTCTGTCTCTTTCAAATTGAGGCTGAGGCTGAGCTAACTCCGGGAAGCTCCAACCCCGGCGCGCCAGCGTCGGAGCTTCGGGCGCACTGTCGTGGTGGCTTCGACCAAAAAAAATGGGGCGACGTTATCGTTAAAATATGCAAAGGGAGTACTTACAATTTTTACATAATAGGGTGCACGAATCCTCAGGGCATAAGAATGATCACTTGAATTCATAATTTGAAGAAGTCTTCGATGGGAAAAAAAGGGTTATTCAGAGCCCTCCACAAACGATTCTTCGATGTAGCAGCGTCGATTCAAAATGGCGAAGAGACTGTACGCATGCGCGGCAGCGCCGCAGAAAGTATGAATATTCATGCTATCGAGTGCCGATCGCTCGAAATCGCTGAATATGCACGAGGTTGAGAAGGGCCGAGGGCCGCTCTGTTTGTTCGAGTCGTGCATATTCAGCGATTTCGAGCGATCGGCACTCGATAGCATGAATATTCATACTTTCTGCGGCGCTGCCGCGCATGCGTACAGTCTCTTCGCCATTTTGAATCGACGCTGCTACATCGAAGAATCGTTTGTGGAGGGCTCTGAATAACCCTTTTTTTCCCATCGAAGACTTCTTCAAATTATGAATTCAAGTGATCATTCTTATGCCCTGAGGATTCGTGCACCCTATGATGTAAAAATTGTAAGTACTCCCTTTGCATATTTTAACGATAACGTCGCCCCATTTTTTTTGGTCGAAGCCACCACGACAGTGCGCCCGAAGCTCCGACGCTGGCGCGCCGGGGTTGGAGCTTCCCGGAGTTAAGGCTGAGCAATTCAAAATGAAGAAGAAAATAATCAATTGTCTTTCTAAAATCCAGGACAGAGAGACTTAACACTCACAGATTGCAGTTTTACTTTTAGTTTAATAAAAGCAAGTCATTTACAGAATATCATAGATTTATGAAGAAAAATAACAACACAGAAATCTTTCAGTCTGGAAAGCAGTCTAGTTTGCAAATGATTTATGCACTCACAATACACACACAAGACCATGGACACTACACTGTCAACACACAGACGTAGACACACAAAACATACATCCCCAAAACAGCCACCCGCATAGATCATGTAGCTTAATGAATAGCAAAATACAGCGCTATGGTTGACAGACACACTTTAATATCGCATTTTTCAATATCGACAACGAACTAGAGGCTCAATAAATCCATACCTCTTCAAGATCATCTCGGGGATCTAATTTTGTAGCTATAAACAGATGAGATTGCTTCTTTTTTTCCATTTTGAAGGCCTTTTCGGGAACTTGCGTATCTCTGTCTTACACACTACCCCACGGTTTCTCATCTCCGCTGATTTCCACAGTACTAGCTAGCTCAGCGCCACGATCTTGCATGCACTTTTTCGTACAGCGCCCGCAGCGCGCAATCTTTTATTTCTTTCTTTCATTTCCCCCAAATGAGACGGACAGCTAGTATATTATATACATGGTCCCATTTTGTGAACAACATTCCTTTTCATAATGTTTCCTATTATATATTGCGCATTATTATAGTACTCCCGCTGACTCTATCTCCCTCATAATCCCTCCCCTTCCTCCCTCCTCCTTCCCTCCCTCCTCCTTCCCTCTCTCCCTCCTTTCCTACCTCGATCCCCCTCCTCCGCCCTCCTCCTCCATCCTCCCTCTAGCACTCCTTCCTCCTCCTTAATTCCCTCCTCCCTCTATATCCCTCCTTCCTAGCTCGGCCTCCATCCCACATCACTCTTTTTCTTTCTAATATGTGCATTATTTTTTCCCTTCTGATAAATGACCCTTTTCTTTTTCATTTAAGATCCTCTTCCCCTTCTGACATCTCTGATAAATGACTCTATCATAAATCTAATGTGTTTCCCTTTCCTTCGACAAGTGCCCATTTTCCTTTGAAATAAGTGCATCTTTCCATTCTTACAAGTGTCCCCATTCATCTCAGGTGATTGCCTTTTTCAGGTACAAGAAGTGCCCTTAACAACATTTGATAAGTGCCCCTTAATATTCACCTCTTATAATTGCCTCTATTCCAATCTAAAATGTGCCCCTTATTAACTTGACAAGTGCCTATTTTCCTTTGTATGCCCCTTTTAATTTGTATAAGTACCTCTTATTATCTCAGTGAGTGCCATTATTCAAATTATTAGGTGCCCTCTTTATCTTTGAAATAAGGGCCCCATTTTATCTCTAGTAAGCGCCCCTAGTGACACATTCCGCCTTATCCTTTCGAATAAGTGCCATTTACCTTTCAATAATAGCTCCTATTCCTTTGTAATAAGTGCCCCCTTTCCGGCCTCATAAGTGTCCTTTTCCCTTTGAATAAATTCCCCCTTTCCCCTTGACACGTTCCCCTTATCCTTTCGAATAAGTGCCATTTTCCTTCTAATAATAGCTCCTATTCCTTTGTAATAAAAGTGCCCCCTTTCCATCCTCATAAATGTCCTTTTCCCTTTGAATAAATGCCCACTTTTTCTTTCACCGTAAAATGTACTCCTAATTAAAAGCGACTAAGAGCAACCTTTTCTTTAATTTCACCCAAAGCTTGCTCGCTACGCTCGCTCGCATTTAATCTTGATATAATTTTGTTTCTTATTAAAGTTTTTTTTCTCAATCTTTCATGATAATTAGGATTGTTTATTCCTCTTTATGAGATGCAATTTTTCGCACTGCAACCTCACAAATTATCATTATGTAGGGGTATTAACCAATGTCTAAAAATTGCATATTTTCACTTTGAGGTTTCCCTTTGAGTTTGAAGGTGCCGTTTCATTTTTTCTCCAGAAAGTGCCCTTTGTTGTTGTTGCATGCGCCCCCCCCCCTAACTTATGAAGTCGCTCCGCCGCCTTTGTTTGAAAGGTTTGGAAGGTTTGTTTTATTTCTTAATCGGACACACCTCCTGGGGAAGGAAGAAATACAGATAAAAGGTTCATAGGCCTATATGTACAAAGATATATTTACAACATCTTACAACAACAAAAAAGAAGACTACGAAACCGTATGACGTCACGCAACACCGTTTGGCGATCGAATGCATCAAGACTGAACTCCACATTTTTTTTCTTCAACATACTTTAATGGTAAGTTTTTAACATTCATCTATACAAAATATCGGAGAAGGTTAATTTAGATTAAATTCACGTATTTAAGTTTACTATGATTGTATTTTACATCAATCTGACCGCGTTTCGCTTTCATTTATTGTGTACAGATTTTAATAATATTATAATATTGACCCACATACTGAAAATTATGTTGTTAGATTCAAGCTAATATTATGAATCGTATGATTGGATACTTATGTCCAAAGTTCCCGCATATTTTAAAACACAATAGGAATGTGAAATCCGTTCCATAATTTCTCAAATTTATGTTTATTACTACTATATGGAAGCTAAATGTTTACACTACATATGGGTCGAACTGCAACTAGAAAATTCATCACCAGAACAGAAGATTTCTGGTGATATTATTTATTGCAATCTCAAAATTTGGTGTCGGATCGGAATGGGCTGCAACTCGAATGAAGAACAAATCATATAAAAAGTGAGTCCTTAATTTGTGCATGAGAGTTTACAAGTGAATTATCAAGGAAAAAAAGGTGATCCATCAAAGGTAAGATAAATTACTAATTTGCAAGGCAAAATATCATAATCAGACAATATCACTTTTTACTGACAATTTTGATGACATATTCTCCTGAAATGAAGATTTCCAGACCCTTTTATGCAAGTTAGTATGTCAACTTTCCAATCTTATGTCAATATCTACATGATATTGCACCCAATTTCAAAGAAAATTTCATTATTAGGTATTTTTATGTGCCATTTTCCATTACTGGTACTCATTAATTTTGACACAGAGTTAATGCTCTTCTGACTTTTTTCAACAGATGATATAGTCAATCATATCATTGGTAGACCTCTTGCAGCATCGTAATTTGCAAGTAAATTATCTGTCTTTCTTGATTTTACACTTTACACTTAAATAGGTTGAACCTTGGACTTCTTTGTAATTGGTTACAGGTTCTCCCATCTAACTCCAAAATGTCTTGTCTAGTCAATTATGGAAGTAGTGATGAAAGCGACAGCAGTGATGGCGAAGACTGTCCTCCAGTTGCAGCAAAGCCTAAGGAGATGGATCTCATGACCCAAGATACAGGCGCGTCATCTTCTTCGCTTCCAAAGAAGTCTTCTTTGTTTGCAGCTCTACCAAAGCCAAAGGTCGTCCCCACACCATCTTCTTTGAATCCAAAGAAGTCATCTTTGTTTGCAGCTCTACCAAAGCCAAAGGTCGTCCCCACACCATCTTCTTCGAATCCAAAGAAGTCATCTTTGTTTGCAGCTCTACCAAAGCCAAAGGTTGTCGGCACACCTGCTATGGAGGAAGTCATAAATACTAAACCCAGCGCTGGATCGGATGTGAAAGGGGCGGACGGTTCTGGCAAAAATACTCTGTTCTCAAGTCTCCCACCACCGAAGAAGACTGCAAGTACAACCCCAAAATCAGCAGGTAAATATTTTTCCACTCATGCGATTTTAAAATTCAATATGTGATTAAAATCTTCACAAGCTACATGACAAAAGTGGCAAGGTATGACTGTGGTTGTCAAAACCATGTAGCCATGAGACCCGAGGGCCGTTTCTCGAAACCGTCATAACTACAAGATCAACGACATCTCGCCACTGTCACGCAACTTGTCAGCTAAGTGTTTCACAAAGTCGTCTTTGCCAAGATGAGCGACAACTTTTGCGACAGTGAGTTGTCACTGTTCCGAACCCGTCATATCTTTTGAATTGCTGTAAAGCGCCATCACAAGTCAGTTTGTTGCTATTCCATGGACCGCGAAATGTACGATTAGTTTCACTATCATTTTGAGAAAAATATAGACGAGCTCAGTACGTAATTCTCTGGGATACGAAATGCAAATGTAAAAAAGTGATAATACAAATTATACAGAAACTTTAAAAAGCTGAATATAAACATTAAATCACAAATCATTAAACTATAACATATAAATAAGAGAGATAAGAATGTTTCACACCGTTTTCCATAGTCAATCCATAGTCTTTTCTTCGGATACCGTTATACCTTTGGGGCCTATGTGCATTATTATTCCCTCTCTAATTAGTTCTTCCAAATTATATTTTAAATATCAAATCAATTATATAACGAGTATTTATGAGACTCTAGAATAAAAACTGGCTGACAAAAGGTATTTTGCCTAAAATTCCCCGTCACAATAAACAAAAAAGTACGTATTGATAAACTATCACATTACGGTATCCTTCAACTAACTTTTGATTCGACTGTCGAGAAAAAAAACACTCACCGGTTTTTCTTTAATTTAAGAATCTTTACAGAAATGTGCAAATCGTTTGATGATCTACATTTGATAATGACACTATTTATTATTTATTTTAGGAGAATTTATATGTATATATTTCTTTTTGAACAATTTTAGCCCCAAAACTTGTTTTGGGTTATTCTTGATAAAACAAATGGATCGTGACAAAGACTATGTTCTTGAGCTGCTAGTATCGCGATATATCGATATCATGTCTGTCATGGCTTTGTGAAACGGTTTATCCACTTCATGACATCTCCGTAAGTCGCCGACAAAGATATGACTGTCATGGAGTTGGTTTCGAGAAACGACCCCCTGTTGACATCTAAAGCTCAATCCTCATCGTTTATAATTCTTTTTTTAATTGTTGAACAAGAGTATCTTTCAGATTCACATTATCATTAACATTTGATTAGCTACATGGAATGTCCTCTATTTTTGCAATTTTCGTAATCAAACAGTTTAATAATTAAATGAATGTGCTCATGCAAACGTGAAAGTTCAAAACTTGATTTTAATTGATGTAGGTACGTCTAGAGTACTATTTTTTCTTTAATTTGATATATATATTTCATTATATGTAATTGACAATTTATATGCAAATTTTAAACAATAGTGAGAGTCCACTTTCTTTTTTGCTGAGTGTATTATTTTACATTAATTATTCATATTGTCAGAACTAACTTCTGGAGCTAGACATAAACCTGCCCCAGTGACAACAACAGGTTCATCCACCAACAAGAGCACAGTTTCTAAGGGTCTGCTGAATCTTCCACCGCCAAAAAAGAAGCAACCTGTGAAAATAAGCCTTCCTGCTCTGCCTGACGTAAGTAGTGTGCATGCAGAGTGGTCCACAAGGGATTTAAATATGTATGTAACAGCGACAGGATTAAGGTTTTATTGCACAGGTTTGAAAATCAGCTACTAGCTTGAATTTTTATTGTAAATCAGCCACATGTTTGAATTGTGATTATACAGGTTTGGAAATCAGCAACTGTTAATATTCATTCCCTACTAAAATTATTTATGGAGTAGTATACATAAAATGTGTTTGAAAATGTTTCAAAATATGAATCAGATTGCACCAGAGTGCTTCTCAGAACTTTAGAGCCCTTAAGCAAGCAAGCAAGCCCCAGAAACCTGGCCACAAGAGACTTGGTGCTTCGCATATATCAGTTCATACTCCTTCCACGTTCCAATTTTACATGAGTGAGTTTTTGCTTGTGGACCCCTCTGGTAAATGCCACAGCAGAGTAATATCACATGGATAAAGCATAAAGCTATCTTATGTCCTATTCTTGGATCTGTATTGGATCATAAGTTCAGCATATCATTCTTTTGTCTTTGAAATGTCTTCAGCTTGCAGAAATGTATGATAAATATTCATTCCTGCTTATTAAGTTAATACATGTAATTCCTTGTAATGCAAATCTGTGTATAGTTGCTTGTAGAGATCTGCTGTGTCCTTTGAGCATTTAGCTAAGGTAGGTAATATAACGGTACATTTGGAGATTTGAAAAGTGTTAAATAGCTTCATACAGTCAAAATTGTTGACACAATTTTTTGATGATCTTGCAATCCAATGTTCCTAAAACTCAGTTTCGCATCTGACTGAAGTTTACTTTCAAATTCAAATTCAGATTATTGACGATAACCAACGTTCAATACCCTACGTTTGTACCAGGAAAGTGTTGATTCAAGAAATCTGATTATGTTACATTTTGGGGGTCCAAAAGAAAATTATGTGTAGTTTCATACTAGTTAAAATGATTTCTTCCTTTGCAGCCCAATTCTGATGATGATGAACCAGAAACAAAAAGGCCTAAAAGTACCAAGGTAATAGTCATTACTATCTTTGCTTATGTGATTTTTAATGTATCCAGTTAATGTATGACAAAATATTTAATTTGAGGTGAAAATATATACCATCAATACTGCAACTTTTCCTGGTGGTTTACATACATAAGAGGTGGATCAATATCGATATCACCATATGTTTCAAGGTTTTCAAGCACCCCACACTCTTTTTGTAAAGAAGTAAATGTTTTGCCCATTTTCCAATGTGCCCTTGCCCCTTTGAAAATGCATCACAACTCCTGCATAGAAATACACATTTTTGGTTGGTGTGTACAGTGTATATGAAAACTGCTTTTTAGCTTTGTACAGATGTGTATCAATTAGATCTGTTTATTTATGTCTGGAGATTGACCATCAATATCAGTTTATATCACCATCTGGATGATGCTACCCAGAATCAAACATACATTTTTGAAATTTATAAAAATACAATTTTTTGGGGGGTGCAATTTACAATGTTTTATCATGATGACACAATAGACCAGTTAACGGTTAGCACATGTCCCAAATGACCATCTTTTGATCCACAGATCTTCAAAATATGAAGAGGTCCAAATTGTAAATTTTAAAATAATCACTCCCACAGCCATGGAGATGCTATATGAAAAGCCTTTGTTTCCCCCTTTTCAAAGAATATTTCCACCTGTGTAACATGGAGTGCACTCCTTGTGCATAAATGAATAATGATTACATAACTTTCATGAGCACGTATCCAGTATTTTTTGTCTCCGTGGATTTCACAATTTGGTCTGCAATGACCTTTATCTGCTCATGCTCAGACTGCAACTATGAATTGGCTTATATAGAATTGCTTCACAACTGCCATTTATATGATCTGTCATTAGAAGTTTGATTATTTCTATAACCTGTTTTGTTCTGTATTTGTGTATTCTGTATTGACCTTGTATTAGGGACTTGGGCTGTTTGCAATGCTGCCCAAACCCAGAATAGCAAGTAGACGGGAAGCACAACGTCCCCTCATCCCCTACACACTGACCAAGAAACCTGCTGCAGCTCCTGCCAAGCCTCCAGGAAAGCCTCCAGGGAATCCTCTGGCTCCAGTGCAACCTGTAAAGCCGACCCATCCTAGTGAAGTCATAAAGAGTAAACCTACAGGTGGTAATCCCTTAGTGATGGGTTACAATAGCGATGAAGACAACGATGAGGATGATGGTGGTGGTGGAGTCAATTTCTTCTCGATGGGAGAAAGTGATTCTGTAAAGGAAAGAACTACAGAAGAATCTGCAACAGGTGTGCGAAGTAAACCCCTTGCATTTAGCAAACCAAGGATTGATGCATCAATGACTGGATCTGATATTGGAACAAGTAAGATCACTAGTGCGGCAGATCCAGGGGTCTTGGAACCAGTGATACCCACCGAACAGGATCAGCCACTTGTTTTTAACCCATCACAGTCGAATAGTGTAGGATTCTCTGCACCAAAGTACAGCCCTCATGCACTGTCCAATCCTCAATACAATGTACAATCCAATGATGGGAGCATGACATATGGATCATATAACCAAACAGGATTGGATAGTCAGGAAGCTATGCAGTACTACAATCAACCCTATCAAGAGGATGGTGATACAGGGTATGGAGAGAGTGGAACCAGCGCTCAGGGCTCAAGTCACTCAGTCCTCCAAGATGAAGGGGTTCGTCAATTTGACAATATCTTTCTTCTTCTTTTTTGTCAGTATATTAATGAAGACCAACTTGATCTTTCTTATGCCCTATAAACACCTGATTAACTTTTTTGGGAAGAGATGGTGTAGCAATGAGATTAAGATTTGAAATTCTGAATAATTCTAATTGATTCAGAATTGTTACGATCATGTGAGTATGGACCTAGAAATTGGGCACTCATGTGTCCAAGGCACCTAGAGTGTCGTGTCCTGCAATATGTTATTTTGGTTTCTTTTATCACATATATATTTTTTTAAAGCTATTTTGGTGTCTCTTGTAATAGTTACTGCCCTGTGAAAGTAATGCTGATAATATTATTTATCTGTTCCAATATTACAGTTTGCCAAAATGGTCGGTAAGAATAACCGTGGGAGAGAAGAAATCCAATTCATTGACATCAATGCTGATGATCAGATAGGACCTACGGCTGGTCTACAGAATATGATTAAATCTATGACAGAAGAGAAAGAGTCCAGAGTTAAATTGGTAAGTATTAGATAAATCAGTTTCTTCTCAATTGAAAACTTACAATTTCAGAAACAAATTCTTTGTAATTATTTCTTCTGTTGAAGACATTTGATTTTTATAAAAACATGTTGCTTTTATTTTGTCAAGTTTTGAAGCAGTAAATGACTAAGGAAATATGATAATGTTCAATTTTAACACTTTGAGCCATTCATCGTGGAGTCACATTACTGTGATATTTAAATGTTAAAGTTGCTCATGCGTGGGTATATAGAGGGCAGCACACAGACGTATGCACGGGAGCGTAATACCCGTTGAGTTAGTGTTATGTAGTGATTGCCAAGTTGCTTACTTAACGAATGACTATATACCCACGCGTGAATATCTTGAAGCAGATACTTTATGAAGATACTCAACTTAGTAATAATATAATAAATTACATTTATAAAGCACCTTTTCACTAGATACAAAATGCAAAACTTCCTTTTAATTTTTCCTAAGTGATGGGATATCCTGGACAGTTTCAAATATGTTTCCACTTTCTAAATTGGGAAAAGAAAAGGAAACTTTGTAAAATAACTAAGTATTTGATACCTATGATCTACTATCACCATTTCCATTTATGTTATCATAATGAAAGAGACAGTCGAGAGTAATGTAAAATTAAGAGTCACAAAATACTTCAATAATTTATTAAAAATGGCTTCTCACCTGCTTTTTTTAACAATTCTGCCAGAAAGGTGCCAGGCTGTAACATCTCCCTGGTTCTGTATTGAGAAGATTGACTTCACACATTGTAATCTCTTCTCTCATTTTCCGTCATTTTTCTTTTACATTCTAGAAAAAGGAGCAACTGCCTACCTCCCAACAGAAGAGGAAACATCAGATCACATACCTAGCTCGTCAGGTAAGTCTTTTTCTGATAATACTTCAGACACAATTTGATGAAATTCAATTTATAATACATGTAATGGTTTTTGGCTCGAAGTTTTAATCAGTAATTTTTGCTGGTACTGGCAACCTTTCACAGGTAGACATGAATTAAATGTTTTGTAGGTTGACATTGCAAATGTTGACAATCCTGAGAGGTATAGCATGAATTACGTCAGATAAATTCAGTTTACAATTTACTAGTAACCTTTGCGTGAAAGGAGTTATTCCTATCAGTATGCTTGATAATGAAGATTGTGTTTTTTAAAATAATATTCTTCCATGTGTCAAGGATATTGCAAAAACATGCATTGTTGTAAATCTCTCTGTCTGAAATATGCTGGGGCTAGCTGCGATTACATTTATCATTGTTACATTAAATGTTAACTGTTCTGTTTTTTAAAGACTGTATAGCTAACACTCACCTTTTTGTTTTATCTGAGCTAACAATGAGGTTTATCTTGAATAGATTTCTTATTCATCAACTTTGAGTCAAATCATCAAAATGCAAGGATGCTGTATTGATTAAAGAAACATAATATTTATAAGCAATATTTTTTATTTTTTTGTAAAAAATTCTTCAGACAAATTAATCAATCTCATTTTTCATCAGGTAAAATGGCATGCGGTTCCTCAGCATGCTTTCATCTCATTTCTTAAAATGTCTTTTATTATTCAGGCCAAGGAGAGAGAACTGGAGCTAAAGAATCAGTGGGCTGACAATCGCGCGAACAGAAAGAGTCAAAATGCCAAGTATGGATTCTTCTAAAGGTCCATGGACAAGAGATCATCATGAGTTTGTTCTTGGACTCTTCATCCCAGTGTTGTGCTAACTGCATCAAGGGGGTGTAGCATGATAAATATTCGTTAACGCCATTTACGACTTTATTTGGACAACTGCACGTAAGCGAATGGACTTGATTAACGGTCAGCACGCGCTTGCGTTGCGAAACAGACCGAAGTTCTCCTCATGCTTTTGTTTCGCATATATTGCACGCACCTGAATACTGCGATCGTGTCGTTCGTAGTCGCATTATACCTGATTGGCCCCAAGTCAGGCCACGGGAAAGACACGTAGTCTCGTCATGCTACACCCCTTTTAAATGAGGAGTTCAACTGAATGCAATGGTTGATTTGACATTGATGAGACTATTGTAGGATCTGGATAACGGAGCTATTGAATCAGAATTGATGTAGACTGATTGAATTGGGAGACATTTAGGAGATGAAGTTTAATGACAGCCAAGATATAGAGATATAAAATATGGAAGAACATTCAACATCATGAACAGACATATTAAAGTAGATCTACATGTTTTAGTAATTCTTGCCCTACAAAGCTTGGCTTGAAAGATTTCATCCATTTCTTCCATAAGTTGATGTTTTGAATTGTGACCTTTAAAATACAATTATATTGAATTATTCAACAAGCAGTGAGAATTAAAAAATAATGAATCCCCCCTATAATTTCATGATATCTACATGATTTTTTCTTATGAAATTATAGGTAAAGGTCTATTTAATTGGATATCACTAAAGTAAAAAGGAAAAATCATACAGATGTTGTGAAATTTTGATTTTGGAGGATATTTTCAAAGTGTGTACTTTTTTAAAAATGCACTTCATACACTTTACTTATCCTTTAACCTGTCATTCTAATAAAATATATCCAGAAAAGAATCCTCAGTACCATTAAAGCAAGTATGTGATTCTATTTAAATCTATACTGTAAACCATGTCCTACAGTCATTCTGTTTATTTGAATAAAAATCTGGAATTTGTTACATTTTGTTTTTGACCTCATGTTTTCATTAAAAATGTATAAGGCTTCTAGCAATGGAAATGACAGAAGAAAGGCTGAGAGTGATTTGTCTCCAAAACTCAATAAATGAATAAATAAATAAGTGAATACAAAAAAAACACTGTAAAACTAATCTCCATCTCTAAAGTATTACATAACTCACTTAACCAAATCCAACCTGGCTGAAGAAAAGTTCATGAAAATGCAAACTTTATTTGAATTTCTCTTAGTATTATATAGGATTGAGCTTTGCAACATTGAAATAGTACTTATAAATTTGCTTTCCATAATTTACTATTTTACATTTCTCACGTTCTAATACTTAGCAGGGTCTATAAGTTATTAAAGATAAACATTGAATTCTTTTGCCATATGATACAAATGTATATAGGATGGATCTGGTTATGTACGAATTCGGTAAAGTATTTTGAAATCCGTGGAAATTAGATACGTGTATTCATAAATAATTGTTTGAATAAAAGTCCTGAATTTGGAAGGGTTTCATAATCTATAATATTTTATACTAATCTCGTGATTGTTTCGATTTTTATTGAAGCTCTGAAGATCTAAAACATTACAATGCTTGTATCTAGGTGTGTAACAAATTACAATTGAGAAAATCAGATAATTAATGATGTTAAAAAATGCAGGAGTGCAAAATCCCACAGAATGGTGGTGAGTGAGAATATTAATGAACTGTTCACCAACCAATTTATAATGTGATGACAAGCCTACAAATGTGTAAAAAGACACATATTGATGAAGAAAATAATGCAATGGCTAGAGTGAGTATGTAAGGTGGTTAGAACTAAATAGTGATGTTAAAGGTAGAGAGAGAGAGACGGTGAAGGGGGAGCAAGAGAGAGAAGGAGAGGTGACGGGAGAAGCAAGAGGGAGAGAGAGAGAGAGAGAATGCGAGGGGAGATGCTAGAGATAGAGGGAAGAAAAGAGAATGTGAGAGAGAGAGATAAAGGTGTGATAAGCAAGAGGAGAGATGTAATTAAAGAGAGAGGGGAGAAGCAAGGGGGAGAAAAAGAGAGATATAAAGAGAGTGAGAGGAAGAGGGAGGGGGTAGGCAGGAAGATAGATGCACGTATAAAAAGGAATAATGGGAGGGAACGTTTACAGAAATAGAAAAGGAAGAGGACAGAGCTTAATAATGGTTTATTATTTTACTTGACTCTCGATACAAAGGTTGACGGTTCGAGGTAAGGTTTATATAGGACGTTCGGCCCCAATTCTCGATTCCCGTTATCTGGGATAAATAAGACATTCTATCCGAGTTGTTGATGCTTACAGTGGCGGATCAAGGGGGTGGCCCCCCTCACCTAGGGGAAAAAGTGAAAAAAAAACACGTTAATTTTACCTTTATTTGTTAAAAAGAAAAGAAGACCCTGATGCTGAAGAGGGGGGGGGGGGGGCGATTTTCAAATTTTTGGGGGCAATTTTTTTTTTGAGTGCTCACTACCCCCCCCCCCTCCACTTTTGCACTTTCAGTCAAGGACTAAAACACCTCATGTAATGAATGTAACTAGACTTTTTTTAACTCCATACCATTTTCTCCATTATGACAGGGATATACAGTGTTTACGCCATAGTCTCTGCTTTTCTTCCTTATCTCTTCTGCTCTATCTCTCTCTCTCCCTCTCTCTCCCTCTCTCTCTTTCTCTCTCTCTCTCTCTCTCTCTCTCTCTTTCTTTCGCTCTTACTTTATATTATATATGTTCCCCTCTCTGTATGCTCCCTGTCTGTCTGTTTCTGTCTCCTTGGGTCTATCTCTTCCTCTCTGGATGATACATATCTTTTTACCGAATAACTATACTGCAATCCTTCTGTACGAAACATTATTGTGAAGGGATCAGTTCGTTAAAGTTTTATCGTTGAATACCAATGAATGATGTAGAATGTCATTCTAAGATAAACGTATTTCAATACTAATAAGTTATAGTACAACAAATTTAATACTAATCTCTAGTTTCTTCTTTTGACTGACACCATTCCAGGAACAAATCCTGGTAATACTTATGAATAGAGAAAAGTATGAGTTAACGATAAATCCTTTAAAGAATTTAGAATAATATTACACTCAAATAAAATAAAATAGTAACAACAACAACAATGGAGGAGGCGCGATAGCTCAGTCGGTAGAGCAGTGGTCTCGTAATCCGGTGACCCGGGTTCGAAACCAAGTCGATGCGCTAGTGCCCTTTGGTAAGGCATTATTCCTCATTACCAGGTCCCTCGGAGAGGACCTAAAGCCGTCGGCCGTCTGGTTGCTTTTATGCTTTCTTAGCAGTCAGGTGAAATAACCACCATCACCATCACAATGATAACAACCAATAATAATGATAAAATAATTATGATGATAGTAATACTAAGGATGATAAGATTTATTTAACGCCTTTTCCAGAGGAATTGTCCAAGGACGCATTAAGAATTGTAGAAAAATGGAAGGACTTTCTTTCAAAACTTTTTGTAATTTGTTCATGTAGTACATCACGACTATTTGTCTTTTATAAATGGACTTTGGAGCAAAAACTATGCGGATGTTAAAACATCTTTTAAAATATAAACTCTTCATATAAAATGTGTGAGTATCTTTACATTTATCTTCCCAATCATTTCTCTTAGTTCTCCGCCCTCTACTGTCAACAAAACGAAGTTGGTAGCATCCAAGGATTTGGGATAATCACGGTGTCTTCTGTAGCCGGAACATTAGGGACTTTTAGATTTGCACGTCGACATAGTGGACTGCTACGCTTGACGTCCTTTTAAGGGACTGACGGTGCGTCAAATTGACTTAAAAGGACGTCACACGTAGCAGTCCACTATGTCGACGTGCAAATCTAAAAGTCCCTATTATCTGGAACGACAGTCAAAATGGTGGGGCGAGAACCAACACAATACAGTTAGATGAACATAGCATCATCAACAAGAAAGCTTGTTGGATTTAAGCCCCCCTCTTTTACTCATGTAAACTCTTTAATTCAACCTGGAAATATTTGTCTAAACTCACAACTCACAACTCTATTTTTATGAGTTCTTCATCTTATTTCGTCTCTCTTTTTTTCCCGTTTTTTTTAATAATATTTTTGTTTATTGAATATAATTTACGTGCACAATAGACTGCTCTTAGTTATAAGGGAATCTACAATTTACAAGCTTAGCTTCGTACTAGAATCCCTCATATTTCACTGCAAATATATTTGTTAAATTTCAGTGTAAATACCATGCAATTAGATTTATATCACCGTATGTAATTTCGACTGGATTATTATAATAATAATAATAATAATAAAAACGTTACTTATAAAGCGGTTATCACCGAAGTCCCTAAGCGCTTAAAAAGAAGATCGCCCAATGTGGGGCTCGAACCCACGACCCTGGGATTAAGAGTCCCATGCTCTACCGACTGAGCTAACCGGGCTGTTCTTACTTTTACTATAGTGGCTTCATGAAATTATTATTGTATGTAGTTTTACACCTATTTATTGTTCATGATTAATGTAATGAATGTGAATGTGATATATGAAATAAACTAAACTGAAACAGAAACTGAAAACTGAAACTGTTAAAAACAAAGATTGTTGGTCATAATTAAGCCAGTTCGATCACGGTTGCAGTCTGAGCATGAGCAGATAAAGGTCATTGCAGAACAAATTGTGAAATACACGGAGACGAAATACTGGAAACGTGCTCATGAAAGTTATGTAATCCTTATTCATTCATGCACAAGCAGAGCACTCTATGATACATAGGTGGAAGTATTCTTCGAAAAGGGGAAATAAAGGCTATTTATACATGTAGCATCTCCATCGATGTAGGAATGATTATTTCAAAATGTACAAAGTGGGACCTCTTCATGTTTTGAAGATCTGTAGATATTCGGGGTCATTGCAATAATGTGCTAACCGTGAACTGGTCTATTGTTGACTCATTGTGAAATGATTTTAATACATTTTTTTTAATTACTAATTACAGCTTCCATTTGTTTTTTTATTGAACTAGATCAATTTTATAAAAACAGATTGCCAAAGCTTTCTTTTAAACAATATTCGTTAAACTTGAACTAACAAAACTCTTATACATACAAAACCTATTCATTTATTACATATATTCCTGATCTTTAAAGAAAAAGAATTAAAAAGAAAAAGAATAAACGTTTTAAACAGAATTGAGCATAACTACAATCTACACATATAAAAATTGTGTACAATTTCGCAATCTAAATGAATTGAAATAATAATTGCATGCTTTGCACAGATGCCAATTAAACCTGCAGTGGAGCACCAGTATATCAATAGTTTGGATGGGGTTGAGGTTCGGGCCAAATTCGTCAAATAAATATCATTCAATTTTTCCACATTTTCAATTAAATATTATAAAGAGGTTATTCTAGTGCATAATTCTATCTGATATATTTTCAACTTTTCAATGGGTGGTCAACCATATACCACAGTGTGCAACTGAATCATGCGCTCGTTGCATATACATTTTATGACCAATTTATTGATTGGTTTTGTTACCATGCATAATTGATTGACCTTAACATTTTGGAATAGGGAGTGGAAGAGGGACTGAGAGAGGGAGACAGAGGGAGAGTGAGAGAGAGAGAGAGAGAGAGAGAGACCAGTCCTGAGGCATCTAATGCCCTTATTCCATTACAATGCACTTATCTTCCTCACACCACTCGCAGTCTTTAGAACATCTTCGTGGTAAGAAGAAGAAGAAAAAAAAGGAGAAGAAAAGAAGAGGATGTACAGAAAGACGGTTGTGATGGAATGAGAGGATGGGTAGAGAGGGACAGGGATAGGGAATGAAAACAAATGAAAGGAGTGGGTATAGTAAAAGAAAGAAAGGGAGTGAGGCACATAGAATAAGAGAAAGAGAAAACAAGGTGTTGAAATGAGAGAATTCATCACGTTGATAATGATTATGAACTTTATAGACCTTTTTTCAACAACATACCTCTCTAAAAGATTATTAACTCTACTTCTTTTTTTAGATTTTTGAAAAGGATCCAGATTAATTTCATATAAAAGATAGTCATATCTGTTTTACATGGCATACTCAGATATCTTCTCATCTTACTCATTTTTAATCACAAGGAGAAACTAATACCCATGTCTCAATTAAGCACCGTGGTTACTGCCATTCATCTATAGTAGATATTGAAGTAGCGAACCACTCGTGTTCTCTGACTTTTTCATACATTAACATCCTTGGATCTCTAGGGCATTTTTCACGATCAATCACTCACCGAGATCATTTTAAGGACGACGAAGAGAAAATGAGCGCGCTCCAACATCGCATAAATTTGAAATGAGGTCCCATTCGCAAAGCTCTTTCCCCCCTTAAATCGTATTCCACCTGCTCCGTATAGGAGCAGGGATACGAGAGTGTGTGCCCGTGTATCGCATCGCTAACAGCTTCCGAAAAAAAACTCGTCGAAAAAGCACAGGAATAGTATTTGGTGTATAGTTATTGTGTGCGTCCGCTTTCTCCTAAAAAGCAGGCAACAGATTTCTACATGCGACTCCGGCCGCGGCTGCTCGCTCGCTAGCCAGTCGGATTGCCTGTTACCTTTTATTTGGCGCATTAAATGCGAGAGCGCCACAGATATACCTAATACACGCATTATGTATACAGGAGCGGCAGTGTTTACACTTGGTAACATTTATGCACACACACGGATTTTAAAACCCACGGGTGGTTTAATATTCGGGCTAATTTCTTCTTCGAACTAAAATGGCGTTGCCCAACACATATGCTTTAAGAGTGGATATCTTGGACATCGTATTCGCGGACGATGACGGGGAAGAATTCAGACCGGGGGATGTCATGCAAGGTTTCGTCCGTGTCGTGCTCCAACACAAGAAGAGCTTCTTAGGTGAGCATCTTTAAGATACTCGGCATCTTGTATTGTATCGATTTACTTTGCGCGCATTCGCCTTGTCGCGTTTTGTATTGGGCAGGTGTCAAAGGCTTATCAAATAAGCAAGTCACAGTCGAGAAAAAGGAGTCAATTGGAGAAAAAAATATCGATAATTTTGAAACACCTGTCACCATTTACTGAATTTTCACTTAATGTTTCTATTTCCGTTAACGGTCAGATAATTCGATAGGTCAATGTAAATATTAACATTGGTATGGTGCAGTACGTATATAGGCCCTATGTTGCAAATTAATTGATATTTATATAAATATATTCATCAAATATCTTAGTACTTTATCTTCTAAATGCCGGATCGCCGCATATGGTGACTATAATTGCAATGACGACTTTCCAGTAAATAGGGGTCTTTGAACTAAAGTGAGATTTGTGAATGAACCATAACTAGTAATAGTAGGTACCTTTTGGTTACCTGTCAGCTAGCCTACATTGCGGACGATTTTGCATGTGACTATTCTTATTACGATGCAAATAACCTGCTGTACCATTTTTCTTTGATAGATATTGACATCAAAATCAAAGGAAAATCCGTTACTCACTGGACAAAAGATGACAAATCATTTGCATCGACAGAGTACTTCTTCAAAGACAGTTGGATATTGTACGGCGAAGGTAACTCTCATATGCATAAATTATGATGAGGAACGGGTTTGGGAATGGGAGATCATATTCTTCGGGAGTAATGCTTATCTAATAAGAGATACACGCAGGTCAAATTTGACACACATTATTTTTGTATCTTCCCATCCATGTCACGCAATATAGCATTAACTACCTATATAATTTGCTCTGATTCTAAAGAGACATTCTTATTTCTATACCCTTTTGTGCTTCTCTAAAATGATTAATAGGCCTACAGTATGATGAACAGAGAAAGAGAGAGAGAGAGGGAAAAAAGGAGAGAGAGAGAGATAAGGAGAGAGAGAGAGAGAGAGGAACCCTGGAATAAAATATCTAAAAACATATTATCTGTAAAAAGCAGACATTTTTAGCTGCTTTTAAAATGTTCTAATAGAATTTCGAAATAAATGTTGTGCCCTCAATCCCCAATAATCATGACAATCTGACCCAAACATTGAAATTGAATGAAGGGAAAATTGATAGTCAAATTGATTTCTTTCATACAAGAGAGATAGAGATAACATAAGAGATATATAGATAGAAATACAGATAGATAGATAGATAGATAGAAAGAAAGAAAGAAAGAAAGATAGATAGATAGGAAGAGAGATTTGAAGAAAGAGAAGGGGAGATATGCAGTATTACACCCTAAGGGGAGACAAACAACACTAGGGCTGGTTTATCAGGAAATAAAGGAATAATAAGTTTTCATAAATAATCGAAATAACAAAGGCCAATACTGTTCAATAAGAAAGCGAACAGAAATTTTGTTTAATGAAATGTGCTAAAACTTAAATTCAAAATTGAAAATATCATTCTCTTAAAGTTCTTCGCACCCCCCTAAAAAATCAAGTTGAATAATTTTAGTGAGATTGGTAAATTCAATTATATTTTACCAAAGACACGATCTCTGTTGGAATAGACAATCTTAATTCTAATTACAAGAATTGGTGACAAATTAATATACTTTATTAAACCATACAAATATTTCTTGAAAATGTGAAGAATCTATCAGAACAACAATGATATTATGCATCTCATGTTCATTTTAACATAATCTCAAAATATGTCGTGAAATTGTGTTAATCGGAGGTTATTGGCATGCAAACAATTAAGCTTTGTGTGTTGATTTCATCGATCGAATACCCGACACGCGCGTTGAAACCAAGGATGTAATAATTACGACGGTGTTTGAGCAGTGATTGTACTGGCACAGTATCAATTATCCGCACAGACCGCAACATAAGCGGCATTCAACTTCGTTAAGCCGCTCAAGTCTGGAGTGTCACGTGATCAAGAAGCGTGCATGTGTTTTATTCAGGGCCTGAGGCGCCGCGAATATGGCGCCAATTTATACTCAGATGAGCGTTATAAAATGGCCACTCATGTTGAAACTGCAGATCATGTAAAGACCAAAGTGTGTAATGTAAGTATATATCAAATAATGAGGTAAAGTATAAGTGAAAGGGACTGATAGTGGTAAACAATTTCAATACTTCACTACAAGGTGGGATAAAGGTATTTTACTTTATGACGGGAGCCATTGAGTGATTTAAGGTCAAAGCAATATACAGTGATATTAGACTATTGGACCGATTGTGTGGATGTGTGAGTCAATTTGATAAGCGGGTCGTTAAATTTTAGACAAACACAGCTCTACCGTAGGAACCATAATTGTATTTTGGTTATTCAATTACGGTAGCATTCCAGGCATGAGGTGTTGTACTAGCAGCATCGAAATTCACGGTGTGTGTTTTGATAGAGGGTTATTAAAATTCGACTTTACAAGCCAAATATTTTTTGAGGATTTGTTTTCTCAGGGCATTCTGATTCTAAGCATACGTTCATTAAAGTCTTTATGTTCGTTATTAAACGTTTCCCTCTTAAAATGCATATTTCTTACTCTAATAATGAGTAATTAATAACTTATATAATGCAAATGATGTAATTTTCTTTAAAAGGAATCTGCTAAATTTGCTAAATTGATTTTTCATCATAAAGTCATTCTTTATTCATATAGAAGAACCATTCACATAATGTACATGAAGGAAGACGTAGCACTAATAGATATGACAGATGGAGAAAAAAAAAATCTAAAATTGAGCAATTTAGGACAAAATCAGATAGAGTGTATACATTATACACACAGTGGGAAAGAGAGAGAGGGAGAGAGAGAGAGAGAAAGATAGAGAGAGAGAGAGAGAGAAGGGGGGGGGGGAGGGTCGAGTGGATGGCAACACAATTTTGTAAATATATAAATGAGATGTTTATAGGTACATTTCTGTATACAAGAATTTACTGACTACTGCCATATCCCAATATTGCATAACTTTTTATTTTTTATTTTTAGATATTGGTGCATGTTTTGTTTTATTTTTTCAAAACAACCATTCATCGATCACCAAACCAATTAACCCCTCCCATTCTCATCTCCCCTCTCGTCTCCTTCTAGTACCCCTGCCCTTTCCTAAAGTCATCCCAACGCATAAATCTCGCCTCTGTTTACGTAAGAGATTGGGAGTCTGATCACAAACGCTGGGCTAAAATGCTCGGGGTGGTTGCAAAATGTCAATTACGTTCTTAACACGAAGTATGCATCCTATTTTCAACCTCGTTGTCTGCGATTTAACCTCATAAATTGTAATCCTGAGCAATTTGCTTTCCTTCTAATTCATGATTTGCATCTCCATTTGATTGATTTAACTGAAATTTCTTTTGATTTCAATGTTTATTATTATGTTTGTTTCTATTCTGTCACAATCGCTGGACTAAAACGCTACGGGATTGGTAGCAAAATGTCAAATACTCCCTTGATACGAAGTATGCATCCAACATTTTATTCTCAACCAGATTGTTTAGGATAATCTTAAAGGACAATAATTTCCCCTTCTCCAAATTTCTATCCGATTCATGATTTAAAGCTTTATTGGATTCTTAAACGTCACTTTTCTTTTCTTTCTAGGAAAACATGTTTTTTGGCGATTAATGAAAATCAAATCAAAAGTGACATGTGGAATTAGGAAAGCTTCTTAGTGTCCCCGCCAATAATATAGATATAATTACCAGTATACGAAACGTCTTACAACATTAAATTTATATTTCCGATTTCCGATGAAACGTAATGTGGAGTCGATTTTATTCGTCATGAAACATTTTGACGAATATCATCGTCTTCAGGAACTAATTCACATTATGTACGTTGTTCTATTGTATTGATGCTACACCTAGGCGTAGGGTGCATCCATTGAGGGGGCACTGGTATCATGGTGGTGGTGGTGGTGGTGGTGGTGGGGGAGGAGGAGGGGGGGGGGGGCTATCGGTCTCATTTAGTGGATAAAACGAGATTAACAAGGCCAGCCGCTATTAGGGGTAGGGTGAGGTAGGGGTCTTATCATCTTCTTTTTACCTTCCTTCCCTATCTTCCTTTCGCCGTTCCCCTCATTTTTCTCTTGTCCGTACTTTCTTCTTTATTTTCGTTATTCGATGGTAGAGGGGCACATACCCTACCTACCCTGAAGAGCTACGCCACTGCTTCCATGCTATACGACTGTTGTCTTTGGGCGCCAGACTCATCCATTCCTTATGAACTCCCCCTTGTGGGTTCGGCTCGATATAATAAACCATGCTTTGTAAACATGATAAACATTCCCATTATGCTGTCAATGCCGTACGTAATGGGCTGAAGCCTTCGCTCGCAAATATGAATAAATGATATAAGATTCATCCAGTTGAGTGTTTGCTCTGTGGAAATGATACATAGATATAAATAGGTCAGTGTTTGTTCAATGCACATTTTGTCTCGCTTTTTATTTGCCAGTTAGAGTGATCTAATTTACAAAAACTCTTTTGCTTCTAAGTTCGTATGCAAAGCAATTATGGACATGTATTTGGGTTTAAAAGATTTTGACGTCTGAAATTGCTTTTTATCAATTTTTACTAGAATCATAAATAATAGATAAGTTACATTATGAAAAAATGTAATGTGTGTGAGAGTTCATACCAGAGTCGCATTGATAACACAGACATAAGACCCACATCGCACAATAATTCAATATCAAGGAATTATTAAGATGTAGAATGGAGGTCACTGGCGGGTGATTACACCACAATGCTATATATAAAATTTATTATTGCTACTTTCTTGAAAATGTATTTTACAGTAAATTTGGCATGCCACGCCTTTAGTTGAGTAAATTTGTATTGTCTTTATTTGTACTCGATTTAGATAGCCCTTTAGATCATATACAATATTAGTTCTTTACATGAGTGCATGTCTCATAAAAGAAGATATACATATTGTTTAAGATTCCTAAGTAAAGAAATTGGCTTTGAGACATAGTTTAGTTTTTCTCAGAATTCTATTGTGGTAGCTATACTATCTTATTACAAAGGACAATAGCACATACATATATTACCCATATATTAGTCATATCATATCAGCAAGATGACAAATAATTTAGTAAAATATTTCTTTAGATATAGAAATACGTAGGTTAAAAATGGTTTTTCGTTTCGATATTCATTTTGTGAGTAATTGGTTCCATTCTAAAGTACTAAATGGCAGTCTCATTGCTTGAACATTGACGTATACATTTTGTACGTTTTATGATATCGATACGTTTAATAATATCAACAATATTTTTGAAGAGAATGTTATTAAATATTAATTTAAAGCAAGAAAATTGTCTTGCAGAGGATATTAAATATGGATGTGTCATTCATTTCATTTCAGTCCAAGGAGATAAAAGTCCCAAGACACTCTCCCCCGGTGAACACAGATTCCCTTTCCAGTACCGACTACCAGATGCCCTGCTTCCTCCTATCATCCGGAAGCAGTCAGGAGAGGTCAGCTATAACGTCCGGGTCAAGATTCATCGGTTGAATGATAAACCTGCACACAAGGTCAAGAGACAGTTCAACATCAAAAGAGATCTGGACTTGAATGTTGTGGATGATATTCTGGTAAGGATCAAGGAAAGCGCCTCAAGGGATAAGGATATAAATTTAAATTAAACAAAATATATAAAAAAATAAGTGTAATATTTAAAGGCTTCCAAGGTGATGATATAATTGAGGTTCGCGGTTACACCACGTATTCTTTCGACAGGGTTAAGTTGGTCCTATCGTCTTAAGGATTCAGTTTTCAGTCTTTAAACAAAAATAGTGTTTTATGCTTATTGTCCTTGATTAATGAAAATCATCATCAAACTAAAAGTGAAATTAGAATACTTTTAAAGTTAAACAAAAATACTAAGAAATTAAGAACAAAGTAATTTTTCGGTTCAAACATTTTCAAGAAATACGAGTTTTCATTTTCATGTTGTGTCTTGTGATGTATTTTAAATGAATTACAATTTCTCTTTAAACTTCAAGTTATAAATGTATACAGCAGTAATATTGTTTATTTAAAAAAAAATGTAACACATACTTAGTTTTTTGTTTTGTTGATGTTCTGAGAAATAAAACATTTAACGATTAACAAAAAAAAATTCCTTGTATATTTACGACGACAGGAACCCGTGATGAGGGAAAGCACACAGACGCTGACGTCATGTTGTTGCCACGTGGGTCAAGTCACGGTCATGGTGGGGATAGACAAGGGAGGCTACGCCACGGGGGAGCCCATCATCCTCTCAGGGCAGGTGGAGGATGACGATGAAAGTACGGATCGTTACGACATCCATGCAGCACTCGTACAGGTACGCATCTTCTTATCATACTTCTTCTTCTTATGGATGATCTGCCTTCTTCAATACTGAAGATACTTGCTGATGTATATACTGGCAGGCGCGCCGGAAGCAGTTTGGGACTGGGGGGGGGGGGGGCAAACATTCCAGGGGGCTCACATTCCAGGGGCAGTGACGTAATGAGAAAAAAAGTTCGGAAGGGGGGGGGGGCAGACGAAAAATCTGCATCACCACCAGTCTTACATGCAGTTCCCTCGGAACGTTTTTCAAAGTGGAGTATTATCGATCAGGTAGAGTGTAAATTGGCGTAGGGTCCAGGGCATGAGCCTCGGCAGGTGTCAAGGGGCTGAGCCCCCGGAAGCTCAGGGGTTTTAGGTATTTAATTACGGTTAGATGAGCATCCAGGGGCCGTCTTATGGCCCTTGGTGGGTTCCAGGGGGCAGAGCCCCCTGAAGCTCAGGGGTTTTAGGTATTTAATTACGGTTAGATGAGCATCCAGGGCCCTCTGTAAGGCAATTGACGTGTTCCAAGGAGGGGGGGGGGGGAGAGCCCCAAGAAGCTCAGAGGTTTTAATATTTAACTACAGTCAGATGAGCATCCATGGGCCGTCTTATGGCCCTTGGTGTGGTCCAGGGGGCAGAGCCCCCGGAAGCTCAGGGGTTTTAGGTATTTAATTACGGTCAGATGAGCATCCAGGGGCCCGCCTTAGGGCCCTTGGTGGGGTCCAGGGGGCAGAGCCCCCTGAAGCTCAGGGGTTTTTAGGTTTTTAATTAAGGTCAGATGAGCATCCAGGAGGCCGCCAACGGGCCCTTGGTGGGGTCCAGGGGGCAAAGCCCCGGAAGCTCAGGGGTTTGAGGTATTTAATAACGGTCAGATGAGCTTCCAGGGGCCCGCCTTAGGGCCCTTGGTGGGGTCCAGGGGGCAGAGCCCCCGGAAGCTCAGGGGTTTTAGGTATTCAATTACGGTCAGATGAGCATCCAGGGACCCGCCTTAGAGCCCTTGTTGGGGTCCAGGGGGCAGAGCCCCTGGAAGCTCGGGTTTTTAGGTATTTAATTACGGTCAGATGAGCAACCAGGGGCCAGCCTTAGGTCCCTTGGTGGGGTCCGGGGGCGGAGCCCCCGTAAGCTCTGGGGTTTTAAGCATTTAATTACGGTCAGATGAGCATTTTTTATACCTTATTTGTGACATTGGCAGGTCACTTATTTTTTTCTCCGTCTTTCTTTCTTTTTCTCTTTAACAAACTTTTTCAAAAAGGAGGGGGGGGGGGGGGGGGCTCGAGCCCAGCCACTTTGCAGACCATGACATAAAGGCTTCTAAATTCGCGTATTTCGCCTGACTGTAATTTGGGAATTTCTTATTTTCCAACAAATGCATAAAAAGGTATGACTTACAAAAAAAATGGAGAAAAAATGCCGGAAAATCATGTCACAACATCAACATTTGTAAATCGAATAATGTTGTTTCGAATAAGAAATACATCACCCCCCCCCCCCCCCCATCAGTACGCCAGCGTTCAGGGGCTCATGTCTTCTCACCCCTATAACAAAAAAACGGACACGCTTTCCCATTCTCGCACAATATGTCCACGATATGCGCGTATCGCTATTACAGAGACCTCCATTGATAAATACCGTATAGGTGGCATGCGCAATGTTTATGAAATTTAATTCCTGTGAACTTTCCTTTTCTTTGAATGGAATTGTATATGTGATTTAATTCAGGTTTTTATTATTGTTACGTTCTTTTGGATTAAAAATACAAACCATGTTTACTCCTTTACTGTTTTTTTTATTTTTTTTGAGGGGGGGGGGGCGTTTTGGGGGGGCAAAAATGCGTTTTGCCCCCCCACTTTTTTGACTGGGGGGGCAACTGCCCCCCCTGCCCCCCCACTTCCGGCGCCTATGTATACTGGGGTGTGCAGGTGGACCACTACACCGGGGTTTTCCCCTACTCTTGTACGAATAGTTCAGTGTGTTTTTAACGTGCAAAGGTGGTGAATGTCCTCTACACGGGGCCTCCATTTAACGTCCTATCAGAGGATAAATTGGGGAAAGATGTGTGTGCAATACTTGAATTGAAGATGATGTTAAAAATTACCAATTATTTGGTAGACAAGAGGCAAGTTACAAGGGATGCAGGGTTTGTATCTTGAGATGAGGACGGGTGTAAATTTACACAAGTTTAACATGTTTTTCTGTAGAAAATCCAATGATGCTTTCCATTTACACTTCTTTTGAAAATCATGAATCCATGAGTGCAGAATAGGGAATTTGGTCGAAAGGGGGGGGGGGGTGGGGGCACGTGCCCGCTTGTGCCTCATTTTCACTACTGGAAGTACATGTAGCCCTGCTGGAAGCAAGCGGTGCATTATAGGCATTTTATTTCAATTGTAATGACAGATAATATTCTCTCGTACCGATGTGAATGTGCAAAAAAGTCTTACTGATAAACAAATATCAATATTGTCAACTTGTTCTTTTTAATCAGGTTACGACATTCAAATCCAAAGAAGGCACACTAACGACCCGTGACGTCATGATTACGTCAGTCATGTCAGGTCACGTGGCATGTGAGCCTCGACGCCTTTCAAATCAAGCCATCTTCTTGCCCAGAGACCTGACACCGTGTGCCTTCCAAGGATGTTCGAATATCGCATTGGATTATGAGCTTGAGGTAAAAAGTAATGAAAAGATTGTAATGGAGGAACTTGTACAAAAAACAATAGTGCTGAAATTGGAATCAGATTTTATCGCGACCGTTATTTTGATTGTGCTCAATTGAAAGGTTGGTCCGTTCAGAGGTATTTGAACATTTTAATGAGAATTTATCGATAATTTTGCTACCAATTTCCAAGAAGGATCAACGAGGGTCCTCATATTCCCAATTTACTGACAACACAATAAGGATTGTGTGCTTCCTGAATCTACGCTTGCTTACTTTGCTCAATTGCTAAATTCGGGGACGCGGAAATTTGATTTTCGGACAAAAGACAACAGCTCCCTGTAGGAATATTATCGTATTCTTATGCCCCCGCCCTGACTTTCATTTTGTCTACTATGATGCTGAGTGTATGTTTGTGGATGCATTTCACATGAACCAAAAATGTTCACCCTCAAATGCAAAGGAAAAAAACAAACAAGCTCCTCTGTATGACACAGAGCGTCTATATGTGTTCATTTATGTACCTCTCAAATTGTTTATAAACATTAAATAGGCAAATTAATGCCGAAATTTAAATTAATGTTTCCATCATTTACTTAGATCAAAGCATACCTTGGCGGCAGCAAGCCGGTAGCTACGTTGAGCTTCCCCATAATCATCGGCACCATACCGGCACATCGGACCCTCCAGAGGCAACCCGCACCTCCCCCAGCATTCTCCGTGAGACAACTCCCCGCGTCATACCAACCAAGACCGTCAGATATAGAAGGGCAGTCAGCGTCTTCAAATGGTAAGGAGGAAGGAGAAACAAATGTGGAAAAATGGAGAGAAGAATTTTCGAATAGAAGAATGATAAGATAGCGAAATTGTTAAAGATGAGACGACCATTATCATGGTGTGAAATCAAAGATAAGAAGAAGAAAGCTAAGCGAAAAAGAAAGAGAAGAGAAAGAAGAATGAAGAAAGTTATGAATTTCATAAAAATGAAAGGATGATAGCAGAGAAGAGAGATAGAGAAACAAACAAACAAACAATTGACTCTAGAATATGAGAACAAAGTTTGGTGCAGTGATTTAAAGTAATTACTGTTGCTAAGACTGTGAAGTTTATTATTTAATGCCTTAAATGATGCAGGAACTCGCCTCGAAATAGGATATTATGTCGTACACCTGTATTTAAAAAAAAATAACATTAGAAAACCAAGATGATTACTAAAAGTATAAAACATTTCAAATGAGAGATAATCAGTAAACATGCCCAAATATCTTATTTTGTGTGCTTCCGGTCAGGTCTGCCACCGAGCTATGAGACTGTCATGAAAGAGAAACAAACTGGGGGAGCAACAGAAGATGAAAAAGAAAGACTCTCGGTCGTTTCTGGCAGCACGCCCTCTTCGCCATTGGTTCAAGGAGATATGAAACATTATGGCGTGTTCTAGCATTGACTTCTGTCATCATTTACCCCCCCCCCCCCCCCACGAGAATAAAAGATAGCACATTCCTGAATGCGTATTTTGTCGTGGAACTGTGGAGCGTGTTCCCTGGTATCATCAAGAAGAACAGTTGAGACAGACCAAAACGAAAAATGAAAGCGGGGTTTTTGCATTATTTTTGCAATATGAATTTGTTGATTAATTAAAAGCATGGCGTCTGGATATGCATTTTTTTTTTTTACTTTCCTTCATCCCGTCAAATTCTTCAGTGACAAAATAAGAAGCAATCAATATGTGGTCTTCAAAGTTATAATTCTTTAAGGTTTATTATCAGGCCCGTGCATTTCCAGCATGGTAAAAAATCATGTATATAGAGAGCCAGGAGAGCTAAGCGAAGATCAGAATGCATGATTTTTATCGTCGCACAAGCAGCTCCATAATGTACAGAGAGTGATTCTTCTTTCATGGTATTCTTAAATGGACCAAAACACACGGAGCACAAAGATGAAGGGGATTCTATCGGAGAAACGATGCGCTGGGGGAATTCAGCATCCCGTTGCTTAGCAACAAACCCGAGACGTGAAAGAAGACAATTACCCGATACCATCAATGCCTCCGCAAATGAGATGTATACCTTCGTTTGAATGATTGGAGGAACGTGGTTGGAGAGACGCCAGAACTTTTGTGAATGGTGACAGGAAACTAGTGTTCTTGTCATAATGATGTAGTGCAAGTGGTAAACAGTGGAAGAAAATTACCATATGCCAAGTTTGCGAATTTAGTGATTTTAAGTGTTTTCACTTTTCAGAGCTGTCCATTACATCAATGACCGAAACAGACTGAAGTGACCACGCCCGTTTCCATGCCTTGTTTAACTCGTGATGATAAACAGACAAAAATTTCTTCGTGTAATAGATAAACAGAAAGAACCGGCTGGTATGGAAAATTCTTGACTAAAACTGACATTTGTCAACCTTTTCCATACACATGCATGGTTAGTGGAGCTAGACGTAATCTCAATGGAGGAACCGGTCGATACAAGAGACTGAACTTTCGATCTTGGTGCAAGATAGAGAGGAGGATATGAAAACGTATAAGAGATTATATAGTTATTATGGATATTGTAAATTCAGAAGTCTATATTGTCAATAGTACATTATCTATGTACATAGAGTGTTTTATTATGACGTCATGGATGTGCAATTAAGTCGTTATGGCAAAGCTGGAATTCAGGGTATGCAGGAGATATTGAGATAATTATATTTATATATTATTTATGTCATATGTTATGTGACCCGTTGGCACAAAACTACCAAAATAGTCTATTAAATTGTTTTGGAGGTTAATTTGTATATTTTCTTCAACCAACTATTCCAAACTTTGCTATGAATAATTACACTAATTACTCCAATAGAAATATAGACTAACATTTCATGTTAAACTAGGAGCAATTATAATTTACTATAGTAAACAAATAATAGACAGCAGTGAGGGCATTAGTTACCCACACAAGGTACCTTTGGAACTAGTAAGTATTTACTAATGACCGGTCATTAGTAAAATTACGTGTTAGGCAAAATAAATGCCTGATCAGGACTGGCCTGGTGTACGCTCTCACCAATCATTTGATTAGGTTCCGCATCAAGACATCTTATAATGGCATCTTTTGAGAGAAATCACCTTTTTTTTTGTTGCTCTGTTGAGACTCTTTGGTTGTTTTGCGTCGTCGGGTCATATAACATTGTGGTTTATATAAGTGCTGTAAATTATAAGTCATCTTTTATTGATGCATGGGTATGATAAATTGAATTAAAACAACTTTATTATAACAATTATTTATTGGCATATTGATTTACCATGCGTTTTCATTCCTTCTTAGAACATTTCTTCCAACGTGCTAGAAATTGTATTGATCCTCGATTTTCAAATACTGTCGCATTAATGAAATAGCTGCCAAATTTATTTTTTCTGATTTTGGAAAGAAACAGAATAGAAAATTCTGCCGTTCCTTCTTTTTTGAATTATTTTTGTACTTGATTGAGAAGATACTGATTCCAATACATGGAGCTATGATGAAGTCATCCTGTGGAAAGTCTCAAGTAGATATAAAATCCTTGGTCGATGGAATTTGAATTCAAGGAGAAGGGAATACGAAACAAGAGAGAGGAGACTATTTTTGTTTAGTTTCCCTAAGCTAGTTTTAACAAAAAGAAAGAGAAACAATACAAAGGTGACACATTCGTTCCAACTAAATAGGCTGAATGTATTAGGTCTATTTTGTGTGTATAGCGCTTAGAGACTTCGGTGGTAAGCGCTTTATAAGTAACGGTTTTATTATTATTATTATTATTATCGAGAATGCGAATGATATGTATCAGATGCTGTGTGTTTTATCTAAAAGGGTTCTCCAATGTTCTTAGGAAATGTTGATCCCATGCTGATTCCAAACCACGGAGCTATATTGATGCCATCCTGTTGAAAGTCTCAAGTAGATATAAAACACTTGGTCGATGGAATTTGAATTCAAGGAATACCGGGATAAAAAGGATCCTGTATTCATCAGCGAAGCATTTATCAGACTGTCTTCATCTAACGTGAATACCAGCACGACACCGACATGCAACATGCAACATGCATTCCCATTCACCAGTTGGCTGGAGAGGCGCCAATTTCCATTCGACATAGCGTATTAAGAGAGATAGTTAGGACACCCGTACGCGTACACGGTCAGAGATGAAATCATCGAGCCTAGAATAGTTCCCTCTATAACGGATAACGGATACATACGATCCCCTGATGGGAGGAAACTATTTAAGGATCCTGAAATGACTGACCAATCAGAAACTACTTCCAGTGACAAAACTATCTCTCTCGTTCTCAACCAGCTATGACATTCGCGATCATCGCTGCCCGGTGAGGATTTCTTCGTAGATCTCGAATGATGTCTGCCCTGATCCTTCCGGTGGCAATTAGTACCGATGTCATCGCTCGTCATCCCTCGGCATGTCGTTGGCGAGGAATGGCAAGGTCAAGTTCACATCGGAAAATATAACTCAAGTGCATGATACCTGAAGGTTGTGTGTAAACGAGTCCGCAGTACAAGAGAAAGTGTCATATCCTTGGTAGTGATATGTCGGTGGTCGGCGGTCGTAGATGAAGTGGTGACGATCGTGATGATGGGGATGATGATTGTTTCGGTAATAGGCATGATGGTTGTTATCATAAGCTGTCAGGGAGGGAAAATTATGGAATAAATTATTTTCTCTTTTCAGTAAAGTTTGAACAATTTCACTCTCGTGTAAAGCATAGATTAAAAGGTGATTAGACTTATAACCTGGGTGAATATAAACTAAAATGAAAATAAGAGAGGGAGAGTATAGGAATATAGGAATAAAGTATACTGATTGAGATTGAAAAATTGAGAGAGAGGGAGAGAGAGAGAGAGAGAGAGAGAAAAAGAGAGGAGGAAATATGTTTGTTTGAATGAGAAAGAGAGTGAGAGATATAGAGAATGTGCATGAGAGAGGAAGAGAGGATGACAAGACTTTATCTAGAGAAAGAAATTGAAAGAATGACTGAGAGAGAGAAAGATACTGTGTGTGTTTGTGCGTGTGCGTTAGGTGTTTGTGCGTGAGAGAGAGAAAACAAAAGAGACAAAGTTTTTTAAACACATAATATTTCATACATCACGTCACGATAATTATGAATCTTTTTTCTTCTTCTTTTCTTCAATGTTAAACGAAGCTTAAAGTTAATTCAAGTCACTGGTAACTTGGTTAATGTTAATGTTTACCGCATAAAATAATGGATTTCTTTAAAGAAAAAATCTCCAGCTTTTCTAGCGAAGTTCTGTCTATAAATATTAATACACCACTATTGATAAGCATTCATCACCTCTCCCTGTGTTCTATAAACAACAAAAAACTTCTAGATGCATCATAATGATCAATCCTTACTCCTGTGTGATACAGCCGTTGTGGTATCCCGCTTTTGACACGCGTATATAATTTTAAACCACGTTCACATCTTGCTCTGATGATAACGACTGAACTTGAACATCAATCTCTCTCTGTCTCATTGTCATTGTCATTTTACATGTGAACTGGGCCTCGCTGCGGGGATGTCAACCTACTCCCATGGCTTGGCGATAACTCATCGGACGGAAAATAGCACATGCGCTTATGACATGAAAATAATGTATGTTCCCCTCCTCCATCTCGGCGAGCATGCGCACATCTCAACCGAAACGATTTGTGCAAGACCAGCGTCAGAGCATGGGTATAAATACCGCGATCGTATGGTGGTTAAGTCATATATCACTAGAAGAATCATCAAGGAAAGACAGAAGAAGAGCTCAGAACAACTTGACCAGAACAGAAGTGAAGATAAAACAATCTAGTTATTACTACAGGACTAAAGTCAAAGTTCTTTTGTTGAAATTATTCTTAGCTAGAAATTAAGCAGACGACAGTCATGCCTCAGCAGCCTCAGAATCATGTTGAACAAGTTTGTTTGGCGCGAAGACTTGAGTCAAGCGTCACCGTCAATTTACTCGGTGAGTATTAATTATTTATCATAATTTTATAATTTTTGGACTTATTCTTTAACACGCTTGTTTTGTAGATAATTTGGTTTTTATCCTTCTTTTTAGTTGAGATTTTGTGTATGCATACTTTAAAAGCATGTATATAAGTATTTATGACATTTTATTCTCTCTATTTTCTTCTAGGCCTATTTGTATTTTTCCCAGATTTAAAAAGAAATAGTTATGCAAAGAAAGTTTTGTTGTTGATTTACATTACTGAAATGTAATTCAGTATTCATGTATTAAGACAGAATGACCGATATCACTCTTCATATAAAAAGAATGCTTGAATGCTAAATTTACACTGATGATACACATTTTGACAAAATAATATTCTAAACCGCAATGATCATTCTTTCTTTTAAAGTCAAATTTTTATAATTATTGTAAAGACATGTTTTTCTATACAAATACAGTAGCGATCGAATATATTTTTTATTTGCTGGGATTATGAGGATAATTCATTTGTTTCAAGTATATACTTTATTGAAAAATATTCATATAATGAAAACGATTTTAAAGCAATTACCCATTTACATTAATTTCCTCAAAGTGAAAATTAATGCTTGAGTTTATAGTTGTCTCAATCACAAATGTCAAAATAGGGATTAATAATGTAAATCAAGAGCTATCAACAGTTGTTGTTGATCGTGAACAGACCATTATCATGAAAATTAATTTGAAAAAGCTCATAAATCTAATCCATAAAGTGTTTACATTTGTCTCGTAATAGAGACACTTGTTTTTCGAAATATTTGGTGCCCCATCCCCCGGAGAGATTATGCACCATTAAAAATGAATCGAAACAAAAGCGATCAGATATCAAATAAAAAACATGTTAGAAATTGAAGTGTTATAAATCGTATTCTGAACAAACCCGCCAGCTGCTATGCATGTGGGCGATTGGGCTTATATTACACCCAAAGGGAACGGAATCACCGCCAAATTGTCTCTCTCGTCAAATAAAAACTATGCTGAAGTTCAACGGATGTCAAATACCATTGCAGTGATTCCGCGGAGCATTCGAATATCTCTGACTGTCTCATTGTCTACGTTTATAGAGTGTTTTTTCTAAAGATTTTTTTCCCTATACTTTATAGGGGAAATACGATATATCAATGGGAGAGTGGAATTGCATACCTCAATGGTGTTTTATATGTAATATAGATATGTCATGAATGACAGAACAATTTCTGAAGGAATTTCAGATTTTTAGCGATTTAAGGAGAATTGTTTATTTGTCTGAAATCTCTGCAATCCTCAGAAGTATATATTTATTTGATAACACTGGGGTTATATTACTGTTTGGAAGAAAAATATACGAACAAAAAGAATATGTATTTTTCAGTCAACAAGAGCAAAAGTCATTACAGTTCCTGGGAAAGCTATCAGCGATATGTGATTTCTTATTACAAACATTGATTTTCCTAATTTTAACGTCTTTTTACAATTTCTCAGCAAGTTCCCTGTGACTTTTCTACAAAATTCCAGTGTCACTTTTGTAGCTCTTTTAACTTGATAATCCTCTCTCTCTTTCGTTTTAATGTATTTAACATTTCATTTTGTGCGACAAGAAGGTCTAATTAATAAGCCTATTGCGACAATCCGTGTTCGAGAACACAATCATTTGACTCACTTCGCAATATTGTTCGCTGTCAACAGCAAGTGGTTAATTGGCTATATGCCCGTGGAATCTCGAATCGCGGAGCAGCGAATTCCTCAAATGCCAATGAACTGATTTGCCGTCTGCTAACTCGAAACACGGCGGGGGAAGTCTGCTGAAATAATGTGTCATGTACCCCCGAACAAATGAGTAAAAATTATGATATCATTAGGCAGTAATCATGAGACATGTATATGAGTTTGATTTGTGATATGGAAATACATGTCACTGATCTGGTGACGTGTAATAGATTGATAGAATTACTTTCAATACGATGAAGTATAGATGGATTGACCAAGTACATTATTCAATTTGTCCTGATTTACAAATCATATCCCGCTAAGCTTGAGCTCGCTGCTCATTTAGCGATCACTTCTTTCATTTCTTTGAAAAAGTGTTAGTAACATGCTGGATCTGGCTGAATTGAACCTTTCAAAGAAAATGATCGATAAGAAGAAGGAGAAGGAAAAAAGCATGAGTTTACCCCCCTAAAATTAAATAAGTTAACATTAACAACAAGAAACGAAGAAACCAACAAGTATCATTTTCATTTTGCTTTTCACTCAGTTCTGAGTACATAATAGAATGAATATACATTAAAATATGAAGGAATATAAACCTTTTAAAACAGAAATGGCCAGGGCTTCAAGATGAGCGAAGCTTTAAGTCTTGTGAGCCCTGACAATAAAATACAAAAAAAAAAAAAAAAAAAGACTGGTGATGCAGGAAACAAAACAAGTATAGATAACAAGAACAGCTTAAGGAAGGATATTCTTTAAATGGTTGATACATACTGAAAATGAATAAGGAGCATTGATTTTTTTTTAATTTAACCGCCTGATTTTCTCATTTCCTTTGAGGGCAAAAGCCAGTATCTTTATTCTGTTTTATTTTTTATTTGGACTCAATGCCATCCCCCAAAATATGATTTATTTACATATGAGTTTCTATTCCTCATCATTGCCTTCTTGACCCTATTTCCTGAGTGTCACCTCCTTACTGACATCTTGTTCTAACATTGTCTCCCTCTAACTCATTTATGCTATAACAGGTGCAGCTGTGACGTCACTCACGATGAATGGTGTAGAAAGACTGTTTTTGAGGTGAGAGAATTTATCAATGTTCATATAATACATTTTGACTATATCATTGTATGTCTATTCAAGATGACCGGTATAATTTGACCCATAGTAAACACACCCACGCGACCACTATTTTAAATGATGTTCAGTTTCAAAATGAAAATAAAGTAAAAGTAAAGTGAGTAGTATTCTAGGTCGAGGTGAAATTGATACCCCAGAGTGATGCATGCAGCTATGGGGCAAATAAGTCTCCCCAAGGGAATGCCCCCCCCACCCCCCACCCCCCCCCCCCCAAAGTAAAAAAAAAAAAAAAAAAAAATCAAGACAAATTTGTAAAATGATAAGGGAATGAAATGAGAGAAAAAAATAAATAGAAAGGGAGAAAGGCGCCTGGAAGGAAGATAATACCGACACCTTACCAAAATTGTAAATGTTAATTATTTTACCTTTTCCTCGCAGCAAGTCAACGGTATTGAACAATAAGACACCAATCAGGAGTGGCATTCCAGTACTATTGTGTAAGTAATCTATTACTTTTCATTTAATTATTCTTCCCCAACAGTATGGCAGGTCAGTGCCCTATTTCGATTTCATAATCATTTGACAATTCTAGAGTGATTGGTCGTTATTGTTGATTATGTAAAAAATGGAACACTTTAAAAAGGTTGACATGTTGGCATGAATTGTTGATTAAATGCTTATAACAATTATTGATGGTATATACAAATACAAGTATCCTTATTTCTATCGTTACACGTAACCATTTAGAAAAATATCTTTATCTTCATTGATAGTTTTATGATGATAAAGAAGCATTTACCTTTATCGCGAAAACGTTTTGACTAACAATTCTTTTCTCCAAATAATTAGGGAGAAATGATAGCAATTGTCATACATATTAATTATATATTAAATCCTCTTCTTAATTAAGAAATATGGATGAACATGTTAACAAAAAGGATGTTTTTTTCTTCTTCATATATACAGCTGAAGACCCAGAACACGCTTTCTTCAGAACATCACAATGGACTCTCGTAGAACAAAACAAGGTAATATTATATACTGGTATTCTTTTCTTGATAATATTTGTTTTATCTAATAGTAACTTATAACTTTAACAATGAAAATACAAAGTTGTTAAGACTGGCTTTATAGAACTGATATGCTTAACAGCATTCAGCACCATTCGCAGAATCCTTCTTCCCTGAAGTTGTAAAACTCTGGAATGACATACCTCAACCAAACGTGGACATCGAATCCAGCACAGTCTTCAAATCTGCAACCCAAAATTAAACCAAATAGCATAACACCTGAAATACACAAATCTATACTCTCGTCACGCCAAGTTATACTTCCAGTTATAGTTTCTAGCGGACCTTTCGGAAGAGACGAACACAAGATACAAGGATGTACTGTACTTATATTATGCAATGTTTGAAAATTAAAACAAACTTCCATCTCTCTTCTTCACACGTCACACCTGTTGAGTAATGGCATTATCATGATCAATCATAATATTTATTTCTTGATATAGGTTATGCTGTATTCTCGATAACCCAATCTAAACATTTTTGCATTTATTTTGGTTTATTTTTCTCCTATTCTGCAGCATCCCAACGGTGACGTCAATGCGTCTTTCGTTCTTGAAGACAACGAAAACACAAGAAAACAGTGGGACCAAAAGTAAGTGGAAAAATACAAATGAGATCTTAATTTCTATATATTTGTATTAAAGATATTAATTTGGAGGCTCGTGAGAGTGATAGGTCTAGATCACATAAAATATATGAAGACAGGCGCGTACGCAGGGGGGGTGTTTGGGGGGTTAAACCCCCCCCTTTGGTATTTTTATGTGTATAAACCCCCCCTAAAAAACCCTAAAACCCCCCCCTTTGGGATTTTTTTTTTTTTTTTTTTTTTTTAATTATTATTAAAAAAAAAAAAAAATTCCCATGGATGACCTAAACAAGGGACCTCACCCCCCCCCCAACGGAGCAACATGTCAAATTTTCAAATTACGAGACAAAAAAAAAAAAAAAAGTGTCCTCTTACCCCCCCCCCCCCCCCCCCCCCCCCCCCCCCCGCTTATTCAGCGGCTGGCTGAGTCGTTGCGAAATTTTCGGCCCGATTTATAAATGTTAAAACCCCCCCCTTGAAAAAATCCTGCGTACGCGCCTGTATGAAGATATATACTACTCAGAACGGAGAGTATTCCATTAAGACCCTCTGTGATAGCAGCATGGTCCGCATGAAGAGGCATCCCTGATGAAATAAAACAAGTAATAAAATTGACAAAAAAGACATTGCTCCTCCAGACACAGAACACAAATATCTAAATAGAAAGTCCAGATTTTATTAGACTTTCCTTCTTTTTTGTCTATATCTCTTGTAATTTTAAAATTATATTTCGATATTTCCCTTTAATTCCACAGATTCAAGGCCACATTAAAGATCTCGCTGAAAAAGAAGGAAATCACATTTGATTACATTATCGAAAATAAAGGTAAGTTCATAGGTAAGAGTGTTCAGAATTCAAAGTTTTAGCTAAAGTAAGGAGATGGAAATAGAGGAGTAAGAGGGAAAATAGAAGTAGAAGATTAAAAAGAAAGGACAATAAGAAAAGGGACGAAAAGATCAGAAAGAGAAAAAAATGCAAAAATGTGAAGAATAGTAACAACTAGATGAAGATAAGAAAGAAAGAGTTAAAGTTCAGATGGAATTGAACTGAAGAAACGGGAGAAAAAGGTGGAAACACGAAACGTCAAGAACAGATATTGAAGATACGAATTTGGAAAAGTGATTTAAGTCGAAATAAGAATTCCGAAAAGAGTAATATAATGGAAAACAAAGAACTTATCATCATTATTTTGTTTCATTTCAGATTCCAAGCCTTTCACGTGCGCCCCAATGCTTCAAAATCATTTCCTTGTCGATGACGTCACAAGTACATCCGTGTTGGGACTCCAAGATGCAGATTCCTCAGATGAGGTAAATGTTTTGTTTAAGTGCTACTGATAACGATTCTTTATACTCCTTTCCACCCGATTTAAATTCGTTATAAGGTTCTATCCAACGAGCTCTTTTCAATAACGTACTCAATTATGAGAAAATACATCTCTAATCAAGTATTATTTATTATTTTTTTTAATTTTTATAATGGAGAAATGTCTTTCTCAAAACAAGGTCAATTGTATTATGAGAACTATTTGACCTCCATGATTTTCTACTGCAAAGAATGCGACAATATATCACTAAAGACACAAGACAATTATGAATTAATTTGATGGGCCAAACGATTATGAATGAATCTAACGTTGTGTCAGTATAGTTAGTTAGTTATCTGTAAAGCAATTGTAATTATAGAGACATTGTATTAAGCGCTATATATTAAGCGGAATATTATTATTATTATGTTCTCTCTGTTTATTTTCTCATAGATTAACTACAGTTTGACAACATCAGAATGCGGGAATAGGGTCTCAATCGACGGGCCATTAAACAGGTAATTATAAGCGTTCATGATACATTGAAGCAATTAAATTACATAATGAATTTCATAAACGCAAAATGGGAGTCGGGATGAATATAATAATTCTACTTTTCATTAACTTAGCTAAATGATTCTATATTCAGCTTTTTAATTATCTCAACTATTAGACAAAAGTAACTGAAAGGCTGTGAACTTTTTATACTTCATTTCTCTTTAAGTACAAGATGATGCATTTGGTGCAAGTCTACTTTATTATGATATTTTTCCATTTTATTGTGAAATGATGGCAGCAAGAACATCAAACTTCATGCTTGTACTGTAGCCCTTCTCTGTCACGTTTTTCTATATTGATTATACATTAAGCGTGTAGCTTAATTTTATACTTTAATAATTTTAATACAATGTCATGTACTGTTATCGTAAAAATATCGAATTTACATGCATCAAATATAAATGTCACATCAATGCGCATGAATATGTATGTTTGAAGAGATGTTATAAAGAAATCAATAATTAAAATATTAATGGTGATATCTGAACTTTCAATTTTATCATTCAGTGTGTACACGAATACATCAGCTGAACACGTTCTGAAAAATACACAGGATGGCGCTTCACTTTTCCTCCGAAAATGGAACTTGCCCGACACAGGTAAAATTCGCAAAACAGGGTAGAAATGAGACTAAAATATAAATTGTTTTCACTTCTACATAAAATGAGGGAGAGAGATGGAGAGAGAGAGAGAGAGAGAGGGGGGGGGGGGGGGGGGGGAGGGAGAGAGAGAGAAAGAGAGAGAGAGAGAGGGAGAGAGAGAGAGAGAGGGAGGGAGTGGATAATCCGCATAACAGTCGTAGAAATCATCTTACAAAATATTTTACAAAATATTTTACAAAATATTTTCATGAGATTCGAAATGTTACCACCATTCGAAGCAATTTTTTTGGATTTTCAAGGTATGAGCTTGACAGCTTGAAAGATGCTTATTAAGGTCCCTCAACGAAGTCCCAATCTAGAACCCCTACTGGCTTAAACCAAAGTCCGTCTTTGATAAATTATGCTGATTCTAACTAATGACTTTTTCTTCTTAATCCTCAGTCATCTGGAATCCATGGGAGGAGACGACTCAAGGCAGTCATGACGTCACCAGTGACGAATACAGGGAGATGATCTCTGTCGGGTGCGGTCACGTGACCCAACCCGTGACCCTTCACCCCGGCGCCATCTTTCAAGCCAGTCAAACGGTCACCATGGAATGATTCCAAATATTCGAACCTTCACCAAATCAATTTTCGTCACTGATGATGAGAAGAGAGCGAGAAGATAGCAAGTCAAGATGTTTGAGAGACATTAATTATTGCGATTCGAATGATAGGGAACGTGTTTGATGAATGACACATAGATATTGTACTGATATCGAGTTATTGTTTGCGGGTTGTCTTCAAAGGGCGTCGCTAGATGCGGGGCAGGGGTGGTCCTACTCCTACACCCCATTCAACATGTCAGTTTGCAAATACTACATTACTTTCATCGGCAAATACCATTTTTAAGGCACTGTCGACAAGTTTGCTGCAAAACTGGCAAACATGTTGATACATTTGGCCCGAAACCCCTTTCCCTGTATTCAATTTTGACGTGTTCGTGGCATAGAGATATATAACTACTAATCTCTATGGTTCGTGGTTGGCTCGTCAGCTCGTATAAAAACAGACAAATTCGTCTGTTTGGAGCAAGAAGGGCATTAACTCATTTGCTTTAACACAGAGTTAACACCCTTCTGGCTCTGAACAGATGAAATGTGATGAGAGAGGGCGACTCTCTGTTGTCTACCTTTTAATTCATGTTTGAGGTAATAGCTTTAATTAATCATTTGTAAATGAAAACAATGTTTGAATGTCTATGCAAGGAATCGCTTTCAGTATTATGTAAGAAAGATGTTGGAGTCGTCATAGTGTTGGGCATTGACCTATATGTTTAAATGTAAATGTTACTTATAATTATTATTATACATTTAATTTTGTTCAAGAAAGATATACATATAAATGTTTTTTTAATGCGCATCTGAAATATGATAGTATGTTATTTTAATTTTTTGTCGGAAGATTTGTTTTCATTTAATGGACACAAATTCGTATATAGCCAATACCTGTTTTTGAAAATGTTACCAAATATGCTTTGATTTAAGTTTGAAAACGCGCATTTAGAAATTTGATGTGGATTGCAAGATGGAACGGAAGACGGTACCAAAACTGCTTTAGATGTTTTTCTTATCATATCGGTAAATTGTTTTTTTCTTAATTACTTCGATCATTCTGTATGACATCGAAAATGAAAACATTCTTGAATTGCTTCTGAGATCGAAAAATGTCTTTTATAATATGCAGCTGGCTGTACTTTTATCTTAAGGAAGTTGCTTTATCTTCCATTTTATATATTTTACAACTTATGCGTTTTATACTCTTTTATGAAAGAAATTAGGAGTATGACGGATCCACCGTGTTTTGCACAGTTTTATTATTTAGATTATGCTATGTTAAGTTAAAGGATACTATATTTGTGACCATTTAGCTTTCATCTTTTGACCATTTTACTATTATTTTGAGAATACTCTGGCCGAACTTTGCTTTTCATCATACTTTCCAGTATAAAATGTTTGATTTGCCAAAGAATATCGCTGATGCAAAGATATCTTTCTTGTATCGATCAATGCTTTAATACTCATAAAAGAGTTTACGTTTTTATGATGCTTTTTTTTACTTTGTCTTACAAGAGTTAATCATTGAAAATAGGCAATTTAATCGTTACAAACTATTTCATTTACCTGTTAGGAATATTTGCATTTTAATAGTCAGACTGTGAATTGCATACATAACGTGTTGTTAGGTAGGACAAGCAATGCTATTTGCCCTACCTAGCAACAATTTATGTATTCAATTCGCATTCTGAGTATTGAAATACAATTATTCATATCAAATGAATGAAATTATTTGTAACATGGCGTTTAACACAGATTTACGCAATAAATTTGATTAAATTACTCAAAATTATCTATTTATTATTTTTAAAAATGTTTTAGCCTTCAATATGATATTTTATTGAGTCAAACAAACATTTTACAATCCAATTAAATGAAGTTTTTGTCTAACTCAAATAAAACAAAATACCTTCACATTTCTCTCCTTGTTGTTCTTACAACAAAATGTTAAAGTGACTGCCATTTAGTAAAATGCTTTTTTTGTATACATACCAGACATAGAATTAATATATTTCTCGTATTCATGATATTGAATGATCTATTCTATTGGGTTCATATAAGAGTACGCCATGCAACTAAACCCACTGTCATGAGTGTGGACAAATATCTCGACATAAAGAGCGCCATCACATAAATCGGCTGTGTTTTAATCCACTGGTCTCGTAGAGATCAGCGGTTTTATTCAGTAGTGTTTGTGTACTATTTCAAGGTGTGACGTATAATTGTATTTCAATGACAGTCATAGATTAAAGATTTTTCTATTGAAAAAAATAATGGCGGTAGACTCATCATTTTACTTGTTTTACGTCGACCATCTAAACGAGAAAATCATTTTAAAACAAGGGAAGGAGAGTAAGCTTGCAAAACCTGCAATATATAGCGCTTTCAAAGTGAACTATTATTCCTATCAACTATTACACTTGGCCCCACATCATCACAGGCAAAATCAGCCAATTCACTTTAATCCCCACCACCCCCTACTTGTTGAGAATATCATAGCGTTTTTAGATTTGTAGTTATCATTATGTAAACCTACATGTAATATCAACTATATAGTCATTTGTACATGAAATAAACAAAAATAATATATATCAACCTTCACATTGAATAAGTACGATAATGACAAGAGGCTTTGATAACTTATAAACAAACAACAAAACAAACAAACAAACATACAAAAAACAAAAAGTCTCAATTGACCTAACATTCATTGATAGTTCAATAGTTAACCAGTGTCACTGCAACAACGGTACACAATACTCCTATTTATCATTTGACTTACAATTCTTTAGGATATCATGTCTGACCCACAAGTAATAAATTGTATTTACAGACTTTGCCTCCACCCCTCCTAAAACAAATGAACCACAAAATTAACAAAAAAAAGGAAAGAAAGAGAACAACGTTTGTCAAGTCATTCACCCTAAATCACCTTGTATTGCCATTAGCGGTTAAGTAATGGGTTTAAGAACAATCTCCCATTGAAAGGAATAATGATTCATACATACATTTGTGGTTTTTCAATCGCGGCTCATCTACCTTTGTCTTCAACACTAATATCTATTCTTTTGATAGGTGCAATGCTCTTAATACATTTTCCCTTGAAGTTGGATGTTCGTAATTTCCACCTCTTTAATTTTATTCCGGGGATTCAATCAGTACTGTTGAATAAATTTACTCATTATATTATTACATTTTAAGTTATAATTGTTTTTTTTTCTAATCATGTTCTCCGATCATTATTACTTATTCTTTCCCTATCCGTCCGTTTTTTCTCATAGCTATAAACTAATTTCCTTTTTCCACCCTCATCTTCTCATTCAATAATGTTTCTTTTAATCTTTTTATTTTTTATTTCTTGGTATTTGTCTTTGTATTTTCCTAAGTTTCTCTTTTTACCGTTACCATCCATCATGCCCATACCTCTCAACTCTTTTGTCGTACCTTCTTCTCCATTATTTTCCCCATTGTCTTTTTATTTTTACTTCTTTTTTTGCTTCTTCCTTTTTGTCACATAATCCTCTTTCCTTCTTCTCTACCCCCCTCTCGACCCCCCTCTCGACCCCCCCCTCTCTCTCTCTCTTTCTCTCTCTCTCTCTCTCTCTCTCTCTCTCCCTGTCCCTGTCCCTGTCTCCCTGTCTCTCTTTCTCTCTCTCGCTCCTCTTATCATAAACACCGCCGTCATCTTCAGTTTCAATCTCTATATTCCCTCTTACGCCAGTGAGTAACTATGTTGCTATACAATGACGTAACAATGACATACACATGGTCATGTGGTAATTTAGATAATACCAAACAATACCTTGAACTTAGGATAACCAGAAACTGTTCTCAATATATCTCACTCAGCTTTTTCATTACACCATGTTCGTTGCGTTCGAGCGTATTTCCGTTTTTGTAGAAATATTAGTTTAGTCTACAAAATACAACAATGCACTAAACCAATTCGCCATTTTATATCACTTATAATTTGTATTATTTTTTATTGTAGATGTTCAATGTACGATTATGAAGAGATTAAACAGTTGGTCGTATGATTAACATAAATAGAAGGTAGAAGTGATTGATTGAATTAGCCAGTAATCGCCAAACAATTTGGGATGGGCGGTGGGGAAGGGGGAAGGGGGGGGGGGGGCTGGGTAGCTTATTCTCTATTCAAATTTGGTCGGCGCATTTAATAATATGTGAGACATTCCTGTTAAAATTGTTTGTTCATCCACTTGGGCTATAAAACAAAGGGAGATGAACAGAGCATGGTAGGATCTGTATAATTATGCATGAGAAAATGTAACTGCAAAATATACTCGGACAGTATCTTATTTATTACATAGAACTCCAAAAAATGTCTGTGTTTGAGGCTATAGATCGAAACATCCGTAGATAATCCTGAATGTCAGGCCGACAGTAAAGTTATGACGTCACCACAAACTTTAAAAAAAACTGTCTTTATACAGGTCTGATTCATTCCTATCTATTGTCTTCCGACGGAATCCTAGTCTTTAGAAACAAACTATACTTGACACTTAAGTACAATTCCATTAATACTTGAACATAGCCTAACTTCGTCAGTCTCTGGCTATGTTCCTATTTGGAGCAGCTATATAGTATAAGGCCAATGGCGCGCAGCAGATCGTGCATAGTCTCATAGTTCAGACGTTCCTTGACGCATTACGACTTAAAGGAGTTTGAGTCTGCAGACTAGCTGACTCCTACATGTACAGCAGTAAGTCCAAAACAACTCGTCATCCAAATCCCTCGTTGGTGGTTAGAGACACGATAAAACCTCTCACTTTGCACCAGGTATCACACAGGCCAGTCGAAACTTTGACAAGTCAAGTGGAAGTTATACGCTGCAACGATAAAGTCGAAATTATCAAATGTCTTCGACCATAAAGGATGAGCATTCATTTGCTTTTACCCAAATGATCCGGGATTATTATTACTGATCACAAGGAAAGTATATAATAAGACTTGGAATTTTAGATCTGAAACTCCCGCCTCTCTTCGGTGTTCCTAGGAGTGAGTAATGCTTGAAGGAATGTGACCAGTCGATAGCGATTGCCACGGGATTTGGACCAATGTGACAAATGCGATATAGTCTGCTACTTTCTCGCTGATTCGTGTACGGTGCGTTATTAATTTAATTGATGACTAAATACGATATTTCTTCCGTTTCCCGGAGATTGTGGTGAATATTTTACATGCTGGAAAATAGTCAGTGATCGCAGTGCTGATTTTCAAGCCCCACTATCGGAATTATGTCCGTGATTTAACTCTACAGAAACTGATTTTGAGGCATCCAGAACGAACGGACTTGGATTCCCGAAACTGGATATTACAGGTGAGATATAGGTTTAAGCTTTATTCAATTGGCAGTCAGATTTTCTTCCCAGTGTTAAAATGAAATATGTTATATACTTAATCACGACATGTCAAATTTGACGGTAACAATCTATGGGTGAGACAAACTTATTTTAAGCGAAGGTCATTTTATTTGAAGTAACTTTTTATAAGTAATCCCTGATCATGATAATTAAGAAGTAACATTGACTCACTTTGCGATTTAGATCATGCTAGTCTAGCCGTTCCTTTTTGTCCATATAGCGAGGGGCACACCGATCTAATAAATACATGAAGTAAACAAAAATGAAAAGCTCATGTGCAGATACCATGTTTAGGAGGCCAAGTTTTAAGTTTCCCAACCAATCTATACAAATTAATTGTTTAGGAGGGGCAATTGCCCCAGCCCCTCTCCATTTGGCTACGCCATTGCTCTACACCGGTCGACAGGGGTGGTAGGTTTCCTCTTCCTATTTTGGTCACAGTCAAGGCATATTTGACCACAGGAGATTTTGGCATTCTACCATATTCTACCATATATTTGTTTGCAGTCTCGGGAAAGTGGTAAATGTAGACCGATGCCTTGCTAAAGGATTACCTATACCGCTACCGGGTTTTGAATAGATAGGCCTATAGGGTCAAAGCATTTGAGTCGCTCCAAAAAAATAATGAAACCATATCTTTCTGACAAAGGCTAATGCATTAGATGGTTCCATTTGAAAGATTTTGACATATTTTTGATCATGTTGATGACATGATTGAAGATATGTGAACTTCTTCCTAAAAAAATAATATGTTTCTTTCTGTTATACGCATATAATCAGTTATTACACATTCTGAATATTCATCTATTTATAATGATTCTATTCCCCTTATCATTTATTAAAAAGTAATATTTAAGTCTTTAAGATGAAGGAATGTATGATATTAGTCCCTCGGAGAAGGCTTAAAGCCATCGGTCCTTTGGTTGCTTACTTGAAAGCATGCACATGCCTTCTTTAGCAGTCAGGTAAACAAACAAAGAATCAAACTTCTTGATTAAGTTTTGTCTGCCAAGGAAACTTCAAACGGGCTCTAACTTCACTGCCTCGGACCCCTAAAATATTACATTCTTTTAATTATAAAGAATAAAGTGAAAAGAGGAAAAGAAGAGAGCCAGCAAATCTCTTTGAGGATGGTAGAAGAGAAACATGAGACTATAGTTGCGCTATGGTATATAAAGTCAAACCCAGGCGCGGATCTACGGGGGGGGGGTTAGGGGGTTTAACCCCCCCCCCCCCTTGGGCGCCCCCCCCCCAAAAAAAAAAAAAAAAAAAAAAGGGAAAAAAAGAAGAAAAAAAAGAAAGAAAAAAGAACGCACGCTGGAGAGAAACCTTTTCAAGTGCAAATATTGTGAGAAGATATTCAACTCATCTGGTAACTTAACCAAACACATGATAACTCTGGCTATAACTGTGTATTTAACTGTTACTTGATTTAAAAAGACGTTATCATGCACTGCTTTTTATTGTCTCCATTGTGTTAATAGATGCCAGGAAAACATCACTTACGGGGTTCAAATAAACACCCCAAAAAAAATCGGGTCGCCGCTTTGCGGCTCGTGGACGATGCTCCGCATCGTCATTATTTTGGTCAACCCCCCCCCCCCCTTAGCAAAAAGCTAGATCCGCCCCTGAAACCTGCTTTAGTGACCACCTGTCTACAACGACCACACTTTTTGTTTATCTTGAAAATGGACTCTCATTGAAACATGTACTAAAAGAACCTGTATATAAAAAACCATCTGCCTATACAGTCCAATTTTCTTGTCTCCCTAATTGTGTTGACTTTATAGACAGGTTTCACTGTATAATTATGTTCCTCGATGAATGTATACGTACACAATTCCAAAAGGGGGTATAAAAATAGTTATAGTCACGGCTGTCATGAAACAATTACATCCCTTTAAACATGTTAAATGCAGGCATGGATCTTTCCATTTTTCAAGGGGTTATTTCGGAAGATGCTATCTACGAACATTTATCATGAGAGTGGAAAAAGGGCGCTTTCTATAAAAAGACAAAACAAAAAGATTAAGATTGAAGAAATTGAGCACATTATGTTATAATGAAAGTGCACTTATTTATAAATGTTTATCAACCAATAATCACCCAATGCGACATATGCAGTTACATTGTATCAAAACATAAGGTACGTTTTTACATAAATTTAAAAAGGAGAACTTCCAAATTTAAAGGCATGGTCCATAAGTTTGAATACAGTTTGAAAGTTGATGCCGACGAAGATGTCAATGAAATTCACAAATGAAATGAAAGTTGACGTTATCGGAACGTATACGAGAGCAAATCTGGACTGTGAACTCAGATTGAACTGTGTGCATTTATGGGATGCCGAAAAACAACACCTGTGGAGCATCCCAACATGATTTTACAAAAATTGTTCTGACTCAAATTATGTTACTAGGATGTGATCAGCAAAGACAATAAATCGAATCTGTCTCTTGACCTTCAGTTTAATCATCAAACGATTTAAGTTATCAAATTGCAGCAGGAAAACTGATCAAATTATTTTAATGAAAACGGTTGATTGTTTAAATGCCTAATTTCCCGCTAAACTTTTGTTGGTCATTACCAGAATCCCACTTCAAAAGCTGTATTCAATTTTTGTGTATTCTTTAAAAAATGAAATTAGACGCACAAAGGTGGCATGTACATGTATGCCATGGAACATCAACGACACCACTAATAACAAAACATACAAACAGAAAAAAAGAGAGAGAGAGAGAGAGGAAGAAAATAGAATGGTAGAGGGGGAAAATATTCGAAAGAGAAGATACAACCCGTCCCACATCCTTTTCGCCCGGTCGCTTTGTTTTCTCGCATCCTATCCATAAAGATCTATGTCCCGTAGGCGCAATGATGGTTGGTGTTTCCCAAAAAAAATATGTCGATTTTTTTTTTTTTTTTTTTGTTTAATGTCAATATAATTAGTCATCCAACGAGCCGACATGTTTCACCAAAAGATACAAACATGAAAACAAGGATGATTTTCTGACGATTACAACAATAATTATTAATTTCTTGGAAGTTATGAAAATTAAGGGTCAATGAAATCTGGTCACGAGCGATTTGTTTTTGTTTCAGTTAGAAGAAGAAGACATTTACTCGGAAGACAAATCCAATTTTTGGCTATCACTCAAATCGTCATCAGCATATTTTGTTATGTCATAGATGCGACGATGGGTAAGGAGAAATTGTGGTATTCGAAGATGACAGATTAGGATGAAGCTCTTCCTGTTGGTGGTTGTAATGCTAGAGACTGGATTGAATTGCTTGTACTCGTTTCATGGACAATAACACGCTAAAGATCTACAAAATTGTTGAGTTAACATACCGTTATCTATGTCCCCTAGCCATGAAGAGGCGTTGCAAGGCGACTTCGCGACGAATGCCCCCCCCCCCCAACGATTGCAGCCTAGCAGTCCTTTTGATACAACGAAATTCCAACTAGGCGTACATGTATGTCTCTAGCTCCCCCGTACACGATTTCCGTAAACACTATCCCGGCCCCTCTCACCTCTTTGGTGGGGAGAAATGACTTTTTTCAATTTTGTGTCATCATGGGGTTTTATTTCCCCCCTAGCGTTGGGGATTTGGGATTTTCTTGCCCCTTGGAACTTGTATGGGGTGGGGGGGTGGGGGGGGGGGGGGGGGTCACCATCCCGACTCACCTATACATTAGCTACCCAGCCCCTAAAACCTTTATCGAATTAAGAGGTAAATTGCAGCTTGTCTTACAAATTGATTACAGTCTCATCTTACTTCATTCGCGTTAAAAATGACAAAACAAAAACAAACATATTTATTATTATCTATTTATAACTATATGAATTAATGACTGTTAGATTAAATTTGAAAAATGGAAGATAGAAACAGGAACAAAATGTAGCCTTTTTGGAGGGGGAGAGGGGGGTCTGAGATTTAAATCAAGAGTATTTTCAAACTAATTTACAGCACCGAACTAAATGTATCATCAGTCTCGTCCTCAATATGCACAATATGCACATGCTAGCTGTAGACCGTTGATCAGAAAAGACCGATGTGACCGTTGCTTGGACACTGTACAATGTCCAGGTAAAATGGCCATGAGAGAAGGAACTATTTTTTATCATGACACTCGAATGTGATAAGCGATGACACAATCATTTTGGTAATGTAAGGAAGGAACTAAAGCAAACATCTAGCTTAATTGCCTTGCTTTGCTCCAGAGTAAAATCTGTAATTTTGGGTTTAGGCAAAATGTGATGTTTAGCAATCTATCTGTTTGATTAGCCAATAAAAAACAGCAGAACTTCAATATTTGTTTTAGTTTTATGTTTAGAAAAAAAATCTGACTGCTAAACAAGCATTTTATGCTATTGCTTGTACATGTAGGTTAGTTATCAGGGACTTGATGATGAGGATGAATGGCGTACCAAAGGGCACTCGCGCATCGACTTGGTTACGAACCCGGAACCTTCCGGTTACGACACCACTGCTCTACCAATGAGCCATTGCGCCTCCTGTTTTATCTCCTACATCGTAGTTATTAATATTTAACTAGATGTTGCGAATTTAATTTTGTATGAGCAAGTAACAAATGGGGTAATGAATCGCCTCATTTTAAGATGAACCTATCCCTTCTGAAATTATATAAATATCTGTCAATAATAATTATTGTTACCATCTCGTTTTCATTTTCTGCTTCTTTCCTAGGTAAAAAGGATGACTTCCATATACCAGCTAACGTGCATTCTCCTCCTTGGGTGGGCTGTTGAGGTGATGTCCATGCCTACGATAGAGAGAAGGCCCACTAATGTCACCATTAGGCAAGACCAGGACGCCCTCTTCGAGTGTAGAATACGAGACCTGAGAGGAGGGGAGATGATGTGGATCCAAGTTTCTTCAGGAACCGTCATTAGCTCTAACGAACGAGTGCTAGCCGGGGCAACACCCACCGTTGGGCAGTACATCATCGAAGCAGATGCCAAGAGAGGTGATTACAACTTGAAGATCACCCAGGTACAACGTGGTGATGTGGGAAAGTACCTTTGCGGATATAGCGTTGGTAGTTTCTTCGAGAGCCAGGGAGCTTATTTGGAAGTGCTCGTCCCACCTTCTGAAGGCTTTCCTGCGTGTTCCGTGCAGCCGAGCAACACCAACCCAGCAGTGGGGGACACTGTTCACATGATGTGCCTTTCACACGGAGGTGTACCTCGTGCAGATCTCACTTGGTACAAGAACGGGGTGTTGCTCTCTGATCGACAGGTGTACCAGGAGGTCAATGATCTCGAGAGGGAGCTAGACCTCTCCGATATAGACGCTGTGTACGAGTGTCGCGCCGAAGGCCCTGGCATCACCCAGACACGAAGGTGTTCGACGTCATTAACACTCGCCGACCCCATGGTCATCATCCGGCCTTACAATCAGAAAGCCGAGGTGGGTGAAACAGTGACCTTTCTCTGCAACAGACAGGATAAGCCGAACGAAGACAGGTTCATGTGGTTCTTCCGAGGTGAACGCATCACCTCGGCATCATCAAGGAGGTTCAACATCGGTGATTACAACAGGGCTTTGACTATCAAAAACATAACAGCGGCGGATAGTGGCGCCAACATCAAATGCGTGGTTTCGGTCCTTCCAGAGCCCTATACCGGTAGAGCTAACATAATGGTTAGCATCATGACTGGGGAAGTTCTTGGAACCTTGCCACCGCCAAGATTAGTTACAGATTCACCGACAAGACACGAATCTTCTTCAATGGGCCGAAGAGGGGAGAACGATGTTTCCAGTCCTGGGATGTCGGTGGGCGCTGATGGAACGCAAGCTACAGATAAAACCGCCATGTTTGTTATCCTAGGCGCATGTGGTGGACTGTTCATTGTTATATCAGCTGTGGTCATCAACTTCGTCGTCCTCAGGCGAAAGAAGCCCAAGAAAGACCAGCCGAGACCCAAATCAAACATCAAACCTGTCGCATCTGGCTTGTCACTGATGACGACACAAGATTCGGAAAGGTCTCTGTCGAGCTCTGATTCCGTCGGCACAACAAAAACGACAGCGACGACGGTGGCGGCGCCGTGCTCAAAGAAGGATGCTAATTCGAATAAGAATAAGAAAGAGGGATGCCAGTATGCTGAGTTGGATTCAAATGGGTTGAGATCAAGTGAATACCAGGGACTCAATGCCCCACCAATGACCATCTACGCAGAACCTATAATAATACCAACACGGGTGGTTCCTAGGCCGCAACATCAAGACGGTTTCCATGACTACGCACTACCAGACATCCTACCAGAGCTTGAATTGCCTCTTGAAGACTATGTCGAGCCCGACCCACCTCCAAGAAATAAAATTGGAGGTCAAGAGCAGCAAAAACCTAAGACCAAAGAAGCACCTAACCTAGAAGAAAAAGTGCTATCGCCACAAAGTCCTGATGGTGTTTACATCGAAATTATCGCGTGATTAACACATTTCTTTAAAGCCTTATTAAAAACAAGCAACTCTGTCATCTATAAATCTTCTGAAGATGAATATTCTTTTTTGTGAATATATGCGTTTATATGATTATGGTGTAGATAATTGTTGTTCATAACTCTTCAATGGCCCTGTGGAAGACTTGGTTTTTATTTGTGTATACTGAACAGATAAGACTACCCTGAATAAAGAAGTGAAATAAATAACAAATATAATTATCTGCACTTCCAGACTGATTCGGCTGACATGATAATCATGCAGGAATACGGATATAATATACCGCGTGTGAGCTCTTCGGTGATGCATCGTAGTGATATATAAACTTGTAACTTTTAATTTTGCTCTCATCCAACATTTCATTAATTGGAGTGAAGATGACGAAGACAGTAATAAAATAGTATTTTTAAAAACTTTGAGGTGATTGTATATTTATTGTAACAAGTACAGAACACAATAGCAAGAATGAACTGCCTTGGAAATGCACATGTATAGACCTATATTTGAATATATTTATTTGAAAAATGGCAAGTGGTCCCAAATGTATGTAAAATTCATCTCTTCTATAGGCCTAACGCTGATTTTGATTGTTTGAAAATATGATAATGTTATGGTCAGTAGAAATGATTTACTTAGAAATTAGCTTATTATTCTAGTAAAGAATGGCAAAAAGAACGATGTATAATGATGTATATTGAGTTATATAACGAATGCATAACTGTATGGCTTTTTGCGTGAGATAAAAATTGTAGGACTCGTGCAAGATAACGTCAAAAGCGAAACCTTCATGTACATGTAGATCTTTAAGTTCTCAAATCTTAACCAGATGTTAATTTGACACTCTCTTATAATCGTTGACGTCATTAGCTCAAAGTCACGTCAGTTCTGGAGAATATTTGTTAA